>CM035417.1:190067910-190087910 GCA_020310875.1 Ceratopteris richardii | reverse complement strand
CACATTTTTCATTGGGAAGTTTTGCTCATGAATGGTTTTGATAGCAAAGCATAAAGGAGTATAACCAATCAGAGAATACAAGATCAATAGATCACCAAACAAGAAACCCTAAGTAAAGTGTTTACCTTAATTTAGGGCAAAATACTAACAAAAAATTCATAAAATTCATTAAAACATTCAAACAAATTTCTTTTCTCCTTAGGAAGTTGGACTGAAGTGTTGTTGTAAAGAGTAAAAGAGACCAAGTGGAAGGAAAGTAAAAAAATTGCTAAAAAACTGGAAAATCAAAAAAATACAATTTTCTTCACAGGATCGCGATTTTATGGTTAATTCTTTGTTTATGATGTAAAATTGCAGGTAACAAGTGACTTGGAGTGGTGAAGAACCTGGAAGAGGAGAAAGAAGAAAGAAGACCCAAAATTGCAAAAAACAGGAAGTATAGGAAAAATACGATTCTCTGCACAAAATCACGATTTTCTGTAAGAGAAAAATTTTTGGAATCTTGTGCATATTTGGGTTTTGAAATAGGTGATTGAAAGAGATTTCACTAAGTTGAGTAATTAAAGGAAGTCAAATTCCAAAAATCAGAAAGGATTGAGTATCAAGGGGGAAAAGTGGAAAACAAGTACAGAATCCCGATTTTCACCAGAAGGATAAAGGGAGTAATCTGTGATGAAAAGTTAGGAATTGAGGATTAAAACCATAAAATTGTTGAAGAATAAAATTGGACAAGTAAAAAGTGAAAATTATGAGGAAATAGCACAGGATCACGATTGTGTGAACATTATAAAACCCTAGAATCTCAAAAAAACTCATTTGAGTGAGGAAGAGAGGGAGTGAGAGCAAGAACAGGATCACGATCGTCTGCAACTATAAAGTTTTGGAGATTTCTGGATCAAGCAAGCAAGGTAAGGAGTTCTCAATACATTTTTTTGTATTTCTTTAAACTTACATGATGATCAAAACACAAAAACGCACAAAATAGCAAAAACACGGAATCGTGATGTTTTGACTTTGAGTTTTCAGTGGAAAAAATAATGATTTTTGATTAGATTCTTTCATTGCATGTTAAACATTTACTAAGGCGATTCTATTCAAGAAACAAGAAGTTGAAAATCAGGACCTCAAAAAAAACTTTTCAAAAATCTAAACAAAATCGCGACTCTGTGAGCAATCACAACATCACGATTCTCTGAAACTAAACACAAAATCATGATTCCCAGAGCACGATTTTCATAAGAAAATCGTGTTTTCTAACGATTGTGAGCAATCACGATTGTCTAGGAAAAGAATCGTGGAAAACACGATTTTCATCACAAAATCGTGAAAAACATGATTCCCTGCTCAGAATCGTGGAAAACACGATTTTCATCATAAAATCCTGAAAAACACGATTCCCTGCTCAGAATCGTGGAAACCACGATTTTCAGCACAAAATCGTGACAAACACGATTCCCTGCTCAGAATCGTAGAAAACAGGATTTTCATCACAAAATCGTGAAAAAAACGATTCCCTGCTCAGAATCGTGGAAAACATGATTTTCAGCACAAAATCGTGAAAAACACGATTCCCTGTTCAGAATCGTGGAAAACACAATTTCCAGCACAAAATCGTGAAAAACACGATTCCCTGCTCAGAATCGTGGAAAACACGATTTTCATCACAGAGTCGTGAAAAACACGATTCTCTTCAACAGAATCGCGAAAATAACTGAATGATTCTCAGATTTGGTAATAAATTGTACACACATTCTAAGCAAGAGCTAGGAAGAAAGGAGGTAGAGCCAGTGGTAGGAGAATTGCAAGAAAAAGATTTAGGGCAGGAAATTAATATGGAGAACTTAAATGAAACCAATGAATCTTCTGAAACTGGTGATTATAGAAACATTCTCAAATATATGTATACAAATAGGTTTGGAACTATGTATATCAGGATGGAATGCATAAGTTTCTCATTAGATTGAGGAACTTAGAGGTTCCCCTGAATATAACACGAGTAGCACAATTCAAGGATGGTAGATATGAGGATAGGCAAGGATGAAAAATCAATGTGAAGGATATTTTGATCCTCATGCTCATGTTGTAGAATTCAGACAACTAATTAGAGCAGAAGAGGTTGAGGATTACAAAGTACAATTTGAGGCATTTGGTCTAACCCTAACAGGACCTGCATTATCTTGGTTCATTCCCTTGAGAAAGGAAATGTATCTAGACATTGAATCCTTCCTCGAAATCTTATTGGGGAATTCTAAAAAACTTGAATAAAACATAGCACAGCTACATTGATACATAGCTTTAAACAGCAAAAAGATGAAAATGTCAGAGAGGCAGCTAGGAGATTCAAGTAGTACATTGACAGATGTCCCAGAGAAGAAGTACCTTCCATGGCAAGACAAGTATCCCAATTCATAGAAGGATTAAGAAGTGCCCAATTAAGAACCCTGGTGTATTATAGGAGATGCCCTGACCTAGGAGCATGTGTGAAAGAGGCAATAGATTTGGAAGACAATAGAGGACAAGACCTGCTAGCATTTGATCAACCTAGAACAAATGAAGATAAAATTCCACCAGCAGAAGAATTGGTACAAGCCATTGCTAAAGCCCTAGAAGTAAGCACCAAAACCAATTTGATAAACACCAAGATAACTACAAATAAAAAATGCTATAATTGTGGAGAAAATCATTTGGTACAACAATGTCCATATCAAAAACCACCACATTTGAAAGATAGGAAAACACTCAAATACTGTACACTAGAGAGAAAATGGACAAATCATACCAGAGAAGAATGCTTCTACAATAAACAACCCATTAAGGAGAGAGATTATGCAAGCCAAAGAGAATCTGGATATATTGAGCAACCAAGACCTGTACTTGGGCAACAACCTCCACTACCAACAAATGTGGTACCAGTTAAATACACACCAATAGAGGAGGGAAACTTAAGAATAAGATCACCTTACAAGGAAGATTATCAATGGAATGAAGGATATCAGGAAGAGTGGGAAGGATATGAGTTGAGAGAACCAGAACTACAAGCACTAGATTTGGGAAATGGGAGAATTGAGATGGATACAACCACATTCATGTATATAACCAATCATTATATGTCCAATCAGAAACCTGAGTTCAAAGGGAGCCAAAAGATAACTTGTTATAGATGTGGGGGAGAACATTTCATTAGAGACTGTCCACAACCTGCTACATTAAGAATAGAAGGAGCTTATTGCAAGGATTGTGGTAGGGATCATTTAATAAAGGATTGTCCAAAAAATCCTCAAAAACAACAAAACACATCTAATAACATACCATTGAAAACAGTCAACATAATGGAGCAAGAAGAAGTGAGTGACAGTGACCAAGTAAATGTAAATGCTATAACAAGGTCACAAGCTAAACAACAAGAAACAACTAAAGAACAAAATAAAGGTTCAGTTTCAAAGGTGAAGAAAAACAGACAAAAAGGGAAATGGGAAAGGAAAAAAAGAATGGGTAAAAGTTTGGAAGAAGAGAATATGGAACAGTCAAACAATATTCCTCCTCAAAAGACACAAACCCAGTCAGAGGTAAGAAATTCACAGAGTCTAGACACCTTGATAAAAGCATACAAAGGAAGAATTCAAGAGGGACCAAATCCTACAGACCATGTAATGGCTTATCCTATGCCATATATAGAACATGAAAGGATGGAAAAATGCAAACAAATCATACAAGAAGCACAACTTCAACTAAGGGAATTAGACAATTCTCAAACAACAGTTGGGGATTCAAAGGCAACAAGAACAAGAGAAACAATTAATCAAGAAGATAACCCACAAATTACATTCCAGGTAAATATAGATAAACAATGTACAATCTTATACCACACCACATTGGAGGAATTGGTAAAACAAAATCCTCACTTACAATACAAAATGGAAAAATGGGAAGCAATACCAGAAAATCTTGATTCACAGCCACAAGAATTGGAGGAATTATGGTACATTCCTATTGATAAGATAGGAGGATATTGTGAAGGAGAAGAAGGGAACTCAACCTTGAGGATACAATTTGGTACAAATCATGCTCAAGCCATATTGGATAGTGGATCAGGTGTGGCTATCATGACTAAACAAACATGGGAAAGATGGGGAAAAAGTGAATTGATACCCACTAAAATGAGATTGCAACTGGCGGATGGACATAGAAAAACCTCTAGGAATATGGGAAAAGGTGATTGTGGATATATGTGGAATAGAAATAGAGCATAATTTTGCCATAGTTGAATTTCCACAATCCACGTCATATGAAATTATCCTAGGAAGACCATTTATGAGACAAATGCAAATTGTGCAAGATTGGGGCAATGATTGTCTATATCTTCAGAGCAAAGGAAGGATAACCAGAGTGAATCTAAGAAATGGTCATTATTGTGACATATCCCCTCAAGAATGGTTCAAAATACATCAAAATCAAGAATTAAGTGAAGAATCAGAGTTGGAAGATCAGAATGAAACTGAATCATCAATGTGGAAGTGCAATGTGATAAGAAACCTTATAAATGGAAAAAGACGATTAAGAAGAGAATATTGTGTAGAAGGGAGAAAATTACAAGATGAGAGATATATACCCCAAAAATTCAAAGATGAAGAATTTGAGCCTTATGGTTGGAACCAGATTTTGGCTACCATGGATCTAGCTAAAGATGAGTACATGGGAGTAAGATTTCAAGATGAAGAAGGGTATGATGTTTTTCACATAGGAATACAAATGATAAAGGTATCAAAAACAGAAGAGAACTAGGAAAAAGAAATGATATTGAAAAATGGGAAAACATAATATTTGGAAGAAGTAAAAGCTGAAGATGCAATAAAAGATAAAATCTCAGGCAAATATAAGAAAAACAAACACAAGGAAATTGAAAAAGACCAAGAGGATGAAAAAAATGAGAAAATGATAAACAAAAATCAACAGTTTGATGTACCAGCAAATTTCAAGACTTATGAAGTAGAAGACAGATTACTTCTAAAAAGGAAACCAAAGAGAGAAAAGAGAAAAGGGGAGGCATATGACAATGAAGAACAAACTAAAAAGGTTATGATCACTCAGGAAGATGGGGAAGAAAGACATATTGTAATAGCTGATGACATGACAATTCAAGAAGAGGAGGCATTATGAAATTTGGCAAGAAGCTATAGGGATGTGTTTGCTTATAGCTACAAGGATTTGAAAGGTATTGATCCTAAAATCTGTGAGCATAAGATTCCTATTACACCTGATGCAAAACCTAGCAAACAGAGACATTACACATTCAATGATAAATACTCTGCTAAAATAAAGGAAGAAATTGACAAGCTGCTGGCTACCAATTTCATCTATGAGATTGAGTATACAGAATGGATATCTCCTATAGTTGTGGTACCAAAAAAGAATGGGAAACTTAGGGTATGCATTAATTTGAAAAAAGTGAATGCTGCAACTATAAGGGATAGCTACCCATTGCCTATAACAGACCATCTTCTAGAAAGAGTTGCAGGGAAGGAGGTGTATAGTTTTTTGGATGGTTTTTCAGGATACAATCAGGTACCCATAGCATTAGAGGACCAACATAAAACTGCCTTTTCCACAGAATGGGGAATTTATGCTTTTATGGTTATGCCCTTTGGGTTAACTAATGCCCCAACAACTTTTCAAAGATTGATGTGTCATATCTTCAAAGAATTCATGAGGAATGTAATGGAAATTTATGTAGATGATCTGTGTAATTTCTCATTAAAAAGACAGGATCATTTGAAAGATTTAGAAAACATATTCAGGAAATGTAGAACATACAGAGTATGTTTAAATCCAGAAAAGTGTGTATTCTTTGTAAGACAAGGAAGAATGTTAGGTCACATAATCTCCAAAAATGGAATTTCAACTGACGAGAAAAAAAATAAAGGCCTTAGTAGAACTTCCAAGACCAACAAATGTAAAGGAACTTCAAACTTTCATGGGACATTGCGGGTATTATAGAAAATTTGTACACAAGTTTGCTGACATAGCTAAACCTTTATATGCTTTGATCACAAAATTTGAGTGGACCAGAGAGTGTGACCAAGCTTTTGGGACTCTAAAAACTTGTTTAGTAACAACACCAATTCTGAAAACACCTCAGTGGGATATAATTTTTCATGTCCATGTGGATGCTTCAAACTATGCTTTGGGATGTGTGTTAGCACAACCAATAGAAGGAAGCAAATTAGATTTTCCAGTTGCTTATGCTAGTAGGCAACTAAATTCAGTAGAGAAGAAGAACACAACCATTGAGAGGGAAGGGTTGGGAATGATACTTGCTGTGAAAAAATATAGACATTACCTGTTGGCCAACAAGTTTAATTTTTTTGTGGATCATCAAGCTTTACTCTACTTAGTAAATAAACCTTGTCACACTGGTAGAATAGTCAGATGGTTTCTTTTACTGACGGAGTTTGAGTTTGAGGTGGTGGTCAGACAGGGAAAAACACATTTGAGAGCAGATCATTTGTCTAGAATCCAGGCTAAAGAACCACGTTCACCTTTAAATGATGACCTACCAGATACATATCTATTCAAAGTAGAAAGTGTTCCTGAGTGGGCCATGTTGGAGCAGAACAATCATCAATAGTGATTATATGAAGATCAAAGTGAGAAGATATGTGGAAGAATGAAGATTACTTTCAGAGGAAGAAAATAGAATCAGAAATGTTTCTTTTGTATATTACTCTTGTAAATAGTTCAATGTATTTTGAAAAAGATGACGAGTTAGACTCGTATATATATCTACAGATACGTATTCATAGAGAGAGAGAGTGATATAGATCAGATAGAGAAGAATAGGTGAAGAGGTGATGAACATTGTATGTATCATCAACCATATGTATGAAAAGTAATGAAGAAGAAAATGTTGTAGAATTCTGCGCGTCGATCTTCTTTCCCATTCTCCTTCTGTGCTTAATCTTTTGAAGAATCCTTTTGCACGTATCTAAGTCCATAGCTAATCTATCTATGGCTAGAATTTGAGAGATTAATTTCAATCAGGCTGTGAGAATTTTGTTTAGGAACATTCATATGTGAAGATGTTCTGAGAGTCGAAAAATCTGGCGCACATTTCATCTTCAAAGAAATGGTCAGTGCTCAGTCCACAGTGTAAAGTTTTACACAAGTGAGGGCTCAAAATCTAAGTTGGAAGGTAAGCTATCTATGGCTAGAAGATCTTGATCAAACGGGTTCAGAGTTGGGAGAACCAGTGCTAAGAAGTTGCAGGTGTCAAAGTCGCCATTGCAGAGAAGCACTTTCAGACATAGGTAAAGTGTTTCACACATTTCTCAGTGTGTACTTAATCTTTTTGAGAGATTTAACTTGGCAAAGTTGCGCAACCTTAAGGCAAAGTGTTGTGCAAAGTTTTATCAAAAACTTTACAGGATTGATTAGTCAATGAGTGACTAATCTGCAGCAGACTTTTCTGAAGAAACTGAATTTTTCAGAATAATCAATTTCTTGATAATTTGGTGAAGATTCTCTAAATTAGGTGGAGTCTAAAGTTGATCTTGATATAGAGGTGATCTAAATTCAAGGTCAACTTGTTCTTTTGGAGATTAACACTCTCCATCAGTGGTATCAGAGCAGGTTGTGTCAAAATTGAGAAGAAGAAGACTCTGACTATTGCAGAAGTACAAATCTTTACATTTTGAAGGTGCAGAAGGGTAAAGGTTGAAGAAAGATTGAAGGAAGACATACAAAGAGCATCAAAAGGATCAGAAGGAGCAACATTCGAAGTAAAGGTACATTTATTATCTATAAAGGTTAAAGATTTGAAGCTACAGGTGAAGTAAAGATGGGAGATAGTCTCCAAATTGAAAAGTTGGATAGAGAGAACTATCCTGCATGGTCTATGAGGATGGAAGCTCACCTTATGAGCAAAGATCTGATAGGATACATCACAGGAGATGAAGAAAAGCCAGAATTCAGAGATCCTAGTGTTCCAACTAGGGAGGAGCTTGCAGATTTGAAGAATTGGATGAAGAAGGATGCTCAAGCAAGAAGCATCATCTACATGGCAGTCAATGACTATTTGCTTCCTCACATTAGAGGACTTGAGAGTGCTTGTGACATTTGGAATGCTTTGGAAGAGCATTTCCAAAATACAACCAAATCAAGGAAGGCTTCACTATGGGCAGAATTTACTACCTTCAAGAAGAAGGCCTCACAATCAATCTCTGATTATGTGACAAAGATGAAGGACATTGCAGATTCTTTAGGTGCAGTTGATGAAGATATTGAAGAAGACAAATTGGTAAGACAAATACTTACAGGGCTAAGAGGAGATGAGAAGTGGAAGCCTTTCATTTTATCTACAGAACTTTCATTAGATCACTTTACTCCTGATTTGAATCAATTGTTAGGTCATATGCTAACTTTTGAGAATGATGTCAAAGGAGATGTTGATAAGAGTGCAGGTCATGCAATGTATTCTAAAGACAAGAAGAAAGCCAACAAAGGGAAGCAACAATCAGGTGAAGAAGAAGGTACATCAAATCAAGCAAACTTCATAAGAGGAAGAGGAAATGGAAGAAGTAGAGGAAGAGGCAGAAACAACAAAGATAATGCAAGAGCTTGTTGGATATGTGGTAAGACCAATCATCTATCTCATGATTGTTGGCACAATAATCAAAACAATGGTAATTATCAGAACTTTAATCAAAGAGCAAGAGGTGGTAGATTTCAGAGAGGAAATTTCAGAGGTAGAGGTGGTAGGAATTCTTTTGGAAGAGGTGGTGGAAGAAACTTCCAAAATCAATCCTATAATAACACCTACTACAACTATGCATCAGATCAAAAGGAGGATTCGACTCTCATTATGAATACATGTGAAACCTCACATGAGGACATGAGAGTGTTCTATATTGATTCAGGATGTAGTAATCATTTAAGTGGAAATATTGCTTTGATGACTGACCTAGATCATAATGCAATTAATCATACAGTTCAGACAGGTGATAATACAAAGCATAAGGTAAAGTCAATTGGTTCAGTCAAGGCTAAGGATGGGAGCACTCTTCTGAGTAAGGTACTTTATGTTCCCACAATTCCAAAGAATTTGATCAGTGTAGGTCAAATTGTGGAAAAAGGTTATGAGGTAAGGTTTACCAATGATGGAGTTTATGTGGAAGACCCTAGTCAAGGGTATAAACAAGTTGTTGCAGGAAAGAAAGAAGGAAGGCTTTTCACATTGAAGGTACAAGGAAATGTTGGACATGCTATGTTCACATATGGAGAGCAGAAGGTGTCAGAATTGGATCTTTGGCACAAAAGACTTGGACACTTTAATGAAAGAGGTATCAAAGAAATGATTAACAATGATTCAGTGCTTGGAATGCCTAACATTGCAGGTCAACACATGACATACAGATGTGAGGCATGTCAATTAGGTAAGGCTCATAAGCAATCCTATTCCAAGCATGGATTTATGTATTCAAAAAGACTTGAACTGGTGCATACAGATGTGTGGGGTCCTTCAAAGGACTTTAGTATAAATGGTTCAAGATATTATGTCATATATGTTGATGATGCTACCAGGTGGATCACAATTTATGTGATTAAGGAAAAGTCAGAAGTGTTTAATACATTTAAACACTATCATGCATATGCAGAAAGGATTACAGGTCAAAAATTGAAGAGACTAAGGTCAGATGGAGGGGGAGAGTATTTTTCAAATGAGTTCAATGATTATTTGTGGAATGCAGGTATAAAGAGAGAAGTTACTTGCAGGTACTCTCCTCAACAAAATGGGGTAGCAGAAAGAAGAAATAGGACTCTTGTTGAGTTTGCAAGGTCCATGATGAAAGAGAAGAATTGCCCAAATTATTTGTGGGCTGAGGCTGTTAATACAGCTACATATTTGGTTAATAGATTGCCTTGTAAATCTTTGCAGGGTATGACACCATATGAAGCTTGGTGGGGTAAGAAACCTACCTTGGATCATTGCAGAATATTTGGATGCTTGGCATATGCATATGTGCCATCTCAATTGAGGCATAAGTTGGAGCCTAAGGCAGAGAAGTATGTATTCATTGGTTATGATGATAAGCAAATGGGATACAAGTTGTGGAGTCCATCCACAAAGCAATTTATTGTATCCAAGGATGTTACATTTGATGAGCAAGGTACTTGGTATGCAGGTAAATATAATGTACATGCAGATGATGAAGAAGTAGTGGAACAAAGGAAAGGTAAAGCAAAGATTCAATTACTTGATGAAAGTGAGAGTAATGAAGTGCAGATTGAAGTTGAAGAGAGGCCAAGGTTTGATCCAGAATGTGATGAACCAGAGACCTCAAGAAGTGCAGAAGTTAGGAGATCATCTAGGCACAAATGGCAACCTACAAGGTATAGCTATGACACTTCATTCTTGACTACTAAAGATTATGCTTATTTGGTAAAAGCAGATGAAGACCCTTCTACATATGAAGAAGCCAAAGGGAAGAAGAATCGGGAAGATGCTATGCAAGAGGAGTATGATGCATTGATAGAGAATCAAACATGGGATTTGGTTCCTAAACCTAATAGTCAGAAGATTATTGGATGTAAGTGGGTTTACAAAACAAAGAGATTTGCAGATGGAAGTGTGTCTAGGCACAAAGCTAGACTTGTTGTGAAAGGGTATGCACAGACATATGGAGTGGACTATGATGAGACTTATAGTCCTGTGGCAAAGATGACAACCATCAGGACACTCATTGCAATTGCTGCTTGTAAAGGTTGGAAGTTGTCTCAATTAGATGTTAAAAATGCTTTCTTGAATGGTTACATTTCAGATGAAGTCTATATGGAGCAACCAGATGGGTTCAAAGATCAAGTGAGTCCAAATTATGTATGTAAGCTCAAGAGAGCTTTGTATGGGTTGAAGCAAGCCCCAAGGGCTTGGAATTATAGGCTTGTAAAATTCTTGAATGATCTTGGATTTCAAGCATCAAAGGCAGATAGTAGCTTGCTAGTCAAAGCAAGTGAAAATGGATTCATTTATGTGTGTATTTATGTTGATGACATAATACTTACAGGAACAGATGATAAGGGGATACAAATGATCAAGAAGCAGATGGAGAAAGAGTTCAAAATCAGTGATTTGGGGAACCTATCATTCTTCTTGGGAATGGAGATCTCTTATACTCAACATGGAGTATATGTGACCCAAGAAAGGTATCTTAAAAATTTGCTAACCAAATTTAAAATGGAAGATTGCAGGGTTGCACCTACACCTTTGGAAGTGAACCATAAATTGTCTAGGTTTGGAGGAGAAGAGTTCAGAGATATGAAACTCTATCAAAGTTTGGTTGGTAGCTTGATTTATGCTACATTGACAAGGCCTGACTTGTCATATGCAGTTGGTGTGCTTTCACAATTCATGCATTGTCCTAGAAAGGAACATTGGATTGCAGGACAAAGAGTGCTTAGGTACATCAAGGGTACACTCAAAGAAGGGTTGTACTATGGGTTTACTTCAGATACAAGAATCAAGATATATAGTGATGCAGATTGGGCAGGTAATGTGGATGATAGAAGATCAACACATGGATACTTGTGCTATGTAGGAGACAAATTGATTTCATGGTGTTCCAAGAAGCAACATACAGTTGCTTTGTCATCTACAGAAGCAGAATATAAAGGTATGGTGGAAGCTGCAAAAGAGGTAATATGGCTAAAGACACTTTTGAAAGTTTTTGATGTGATTCAGAGTACTCCTATTATTTGTGGAGACAATATGAGTTCATTATACTTGGCAGCTAATCCTGTATTTCATGCTAGAACTAAGCATATTGAAATACAGTATCATTTTCTGAGAGAGAAGGTCATTGAGAAGGAAATTGAAGTCATACACACCCCTACAAAAGATCAACTTGCAGATATGATGACTAAAAGTTTGGATGGACCTAAGTTGCAGAGGTTTAAAGATATGGCAGGAATAAAGAAGATGCAGGTAATCACAATTGAAGATTGAGGGGGAGCTGTTGGAGCAGAACAATCATCAATAGTGATTATATGAAGATCAAAGTGAGAAGATATGTGGAAGAATGAAGATTACTTTCAGAGGAAGAAAATAGAATCAGAAATGTTTCTTTTGTATATTACTCTTGTAAATAGTTCAATGTATTTTGAAAAAGATGACGAGTTAGACTCGTATATATATCTACAGATACGTATTCATAGAGAGAGAGAGAGTGATATAGATCAGATAGAGAAGAATAGGTGAAGAGGTGATGAACATTGTATGTATCATCAACCATATGTATGAAAAGTAATGAAGAAGAAAATGTTGTAGAATTCTGCGCGTCGATCTTCTTTCCCATTCTCCTTCTGTGCTTAATCTTTTGAAGAATCCTTTTGCACGTATCTAAGTCCATAGCTAATCTATCTATGGCTAGAATTTGAGAGATTATTTCAATCAGGCTGTGAGAAATTTGTTTAGGAACATTCATATGTGAAGATGTTCTGAGAGTCGAAAAATCTGGCGCACATTTCATCTTCAAAGAAATGGTCAGTGCTCAGTCCACAGTGTAAAGTTTTACACAAGTGAGGGCTCAAAATCTAAGTTGGAAGGTAAGCTATCTATGGCTAGAAGATCTTGATCAAACGGGTTCAGAGTTGGGAGAACCAGTGCTAAGAAGTTGCAGGTGTCAAAGTCGCCATTGCAGAGAAGCACTTTCAGACATAGGTAAAGTGTTTCACACATTTCTCAGTGTGTACTTAATCTTTTTGAGATATTTAACTTGGCAAAGTTGCGCAACCTTAAGGCGAAGTGTTGTGCAAAGTTTTATCAAAAACTTTACAGGATTGATTAGTCAATGAGTGACTAATCTGCAGCAGACTTTTCTGAAGAAACTGAATTTTTCAGAATAATCAATTTCCTGATAATTTGGTGAAGATTCTCTAAATTAGGTGGAGTCTAAAGTTGATCTTGATATAGAGGTGATCTAAATTCAAGGTCAACTTGTTGTTTTGGAGATTAACACTCTCCATCAGGCCATGCCCTTAATACCTTTGCTAACCATGGGACCTTGCAGAACATTTGGAAACAACACACATTTAGTATTACAAAGCAGGAACTTTATGTTGCTAGTTGGGCACTTGTATCACCTCAACCATACAGGCTTATTAGAATATTGTACTCCAGAAGAGGAGCAACAGGAATATCTGAAAAGAGCTCATTGTTGGAACCCTTGTACTCATGCTTCCAGAGTAGTCACCCTAAATAGGATGGGGGTACATGGCCTAATAAGATTCAAGATGTAACAAAATATATTGCTAACTACTGGGAATGCTAATAAAACTCAAAACTTATAACTCTATATTGGTTTCAGAAAAATCCAGAATGGAGTGAGAACATCATTGAGGAATTGAAAAGGAAGAAGAAAGGAAAACAAGTAAGAGCTAGTGCAGACTCAAAAAATCTATAAATGATCTCTGAAGAATATCAACTGATAGGAGAACAATTGTATAAGAGAGGGATGGATGGATATTTAAGAATTTGTGTTTGTGAAGATAGATATCTGGAAATGTTGGAAATGGCACATTCTGGAGTGGCAGGAGGACATTTTTCAACTCATATTATATTCTGGCTTTTGGTGGCCAACACTATTTCCTGATGCGAGAACATATGTGAAAAGATGTGACATTTGTCAGAGGGTGAGTCATCCAAATAAAAGAGACAATATGCCATTAGTTCCATTAATTTCAGCCAGAGCATTTAGTAAATGTGGGTTGGATTTCATTGGACCCATACATCCTCCAGCAAGACAATCCCATGGTGAATACATACTAATAGCTACATATTACCTGGCAAAATGGGCTGAGGCCAAAGCTACTAAAAGAAATGATGCTCATACTACTGCTAGATTTCTCTATGAAAATATCATCACCAGATTTGGACTTCCAATTGAATTGGTAAGTGATAGGGGGACTCATTGTTTGAACCAAATCATAGAAAACATAACTGAATATTTCATGATTAGTCATAGAAAGTCAGCCCCATATCACCCACAAGCCAATGGGTTAGTAGAAAGTACTAATAAAGTACTTTGTACTGTATTGTCAAAATTAGTAAACACAAACAGGAATGATTGGGATTTACAACTTAATCAAATCCTATGGGTCTATAGAGTGGCATACAAAACTGCATTAGGAACCACACCATTCAATCTGGTATATGGACAAAATGCAGTTCTACCCTTAGAATTCCTTATTCCAACACTGAAGGTGGGTAGTCAATACAATTGAACTGGACATGAATTGTCTGAGAGAGTAATAGAATTGGAAAAACTGGGAGCTTCTAGACTCCAAGCAATCATGAGCATCTGTGCAGACAAGAAAAGACAAAAAGCTTATCATGATGTTCATATTAAAGAAAAAGATCTACAAAAAGGAGATCTAGTTCTGGCATATACAATAAAGGAACATCAGAAGAAATTTCAGAAAAAAGGACATGGGCCCTATATTATACATCAGATCAGTAACAGTGGATCTATCCAATTAGCTAACATAGATGGAGAAATCATGCCAAACTTCATAAGTGGATGCAGAGTTAAAAGGTATGACTTTCCATTAACTGCTTCTTAATGGAGAAGATTACACCAAACTCAAAATAGGAAAAAAGAAGAGGAAAACATTAGAAAAGAGGCTCAACAGGAGGCAAAGGAAAGGATAAGAAAAACAAAAAACCTTAGAGAAGTCCTTCTATGTGAAACACCTTTAAAACAAAAAGAACATTTGCCTGTGATAACTATGGATTGTCAAGATGAAAAAATCAGGGTTTTAATAGATTCAGGTGCACAAGTGAATTTGATTAGTTCAGCTTTGTTGAACAAATTTAACCTAAAAAGGACTAAAAGCAAAACCTTTATTAAAACCTTAGAAGGACAAATGATACAAAGCATGTCTTCACCTTCTCTTAAAGTTAAGTTCAATACAGAATATATGAAAATAGATTGTGAAGAATGGCCAGATCACTTGATGGCTGAAAAATTGATTTTGGGACAACCATGGTTAAGGCAAGGTAGAGTAATACTGGATTTTGAAAAAATGAAGCTCAAATTAATAGTAAATAACAAAAGATTTTTAATATTCTTGTGGAGTACTCAAAAATAGGAAGATCAACAGGAGCTTCATGATTCAGAGCTGGAAGGATTTACTTTCTCATTAAAAGACACACAGACATTATCAATACAATTACTAAAGGATCAAGCTTCATTTAATCAAAACCAGCAACAAATTGAAGAAGCAAAAGAGGGTGAAGAGATAGAAGCAAGGTGGCAATTAGGGTATAATCAGAAGTATCACAACATCAAAACAAGAAGGATGTGGAAACAAAGTACACACAAGGCCTTCTCATCAAAACAAATTCCCAAAAAAAAAATGGATATGGAAGCCAAAAAATTTCAAACACAGCTCATCAAATGAAGACGGGTGTATTCCCAGAATAGGGTCAGCAAAGATTAAATATTATTGGGTAAAGAAATCAAAACTGATTCAATGGAAAAGGACATGAGTATCTAAGATGCAATTAGGATCTTGGATAAGAAAATCAGAGTGTCACATAAAAGAAATTTTGGCATTTTTTGAAAAAAATGACAAATTGTTCTACCTTATCCTTTTTCTAAGAAAAGAAATAGGAGGGGAAGAAAGGAAGTTGAAAGGAATTATTATTAAAAAAAAGAGAGAGAAATTATTAAAAAAAAAAGAGAAAAAGAGAAAGAAAAGAAAAAAGAGAAAAAAAATTATTCATTTTTTCTTTTATAAGTTATAGAGCACAAAGCAAGATATAGGTAGAAGTGTAGCAAGTTTCTATTTTTCTTATTATTTTTTATATATTTTATTTTTTAATTTAACTCAATTTCTTTCAACTATTTATAGTTTTCAAATCTTTCCTTTCCTGGATAAGAGCAGTCAAAAGAGAAGAGAGCACTAGACATCTTGCTACACATGTAATGACCACTTCAATTGAGTTTTTTTTTTAGGAAGTCAGGATTTAATTGAGATTTTATTTTCATTCTTCTGTCATGTCATATCACAACAAATGTTATTTTCTTTTTTTTTACATTCTTATGACTCATGTGGGTGGAGTGTTTTCTTTTTTGTGTTATATTACATTCTTTCCAGAATGGTGAATTCAAAGGAACTACCAATCCATGATTTCAAAGCAGACTTGGTCACTCTGTCTAGAGGACATTGGTTCTTAGACAATGAAGCAACAATGGAGACAGTAGAATTAGAATCTGATGAAGAGCATGAGATTCCAGAAGCAGAAAAGATAGTGAAGGAACTCAAAGAAACTCTAGGTATTATTGGCCATCACATATTTACAGTGGGAGTTGGAGGTTACAAGTACACTATGTTGTGTCAGGAGTTTTACAAATTCCAAAAGAGTGCAGTCAATTACAAAAGATGGAAAGCAGTAGGATTACACAAGCTGCTGGATGAACCTATATTTTTCATAGATTTTGAAAGAGTGGCACAGGTGATGAACAGCTTGTTGGAAGTTGGAAGGGGCAATGAGGCGTATTTCAGGTGTATTGTCAAGAACAAAGAAAATCAGGAAGTGAACATCACAATAAAAGCAGAGCATATCAGGGCAGCCCTTCAGTTTTATCCAATGGGAACTAAGTTGGATAACAACTTTATCAAGAAGAATAAAGAAACATATACAGGATATTCTAAATTTCCTGATTTTAAGGGAAGAGAAATTGAGGAATATGCCATCAAAATGTTTTTGCAATATTTCTGTTTCCCAAAACTGCCGAGATATACCATGCCACACAAATCACTAACATTGATTATGTTCAATAATAAGGATAGAACTAAGCCCTTTGGAATAATGGATGTATCACCATATATACATGAGCAATTAAAGGAAGCAACATTGGGAGCAAAAGAAGTATATGAATGGAGCCCAATTCTTAACTAGAATTATATATCATGTCCTAGGAATGGAGGATCAATTACAACTAGCTCCAGCAGCCCAATATTTCAGAAATTTGATGGCAGGAATCAAAAGTCCTTCAAGGAAGATATCTGTAAGAGAATCAGAATGCCAATCCAGCATGAGGGGAGCAAAAAGAAAAAGAAAAGAAATTTCAGAAGAAGTCATTCCAGTAAAGAAAAGAAGATTGGATCCAAGAAAGGTGGAGTTGGAACAGGTAGAAGCAACTAGGGAAGAGCATGAAGCTGCTCAGAAGCAGGTACAATCTTCAAATGACCCACACCCACCTCAAACAAGCAAGGAGCAGTTGTATACTTATTTGACCCAAGGAAATAATAAAAGGGCAGTATATGAAGCCCAATATCAAAAGATGTTGGAGGACTACTCTTGCAAAGCAACATATTGGATTCAAGAGGAAGTAGAACACTATGAAGAACTGCATGATCAGATGATGGCAGCTGAGACAGAGGAAGTGTTTGTTAAAAAAGAAGTGGAATTGTTAGCATACTTCAAAGAGCTACAAGGACCTCTTGAAACAAGAACTACAATTGTAGTGAAGAAGAAGGTTCAGAAGAAACCTGTACAGAAGAGGAAGTTAACCAAGAAAAGTAAAGGAAAATCAGTAATAGAACCTGTATCAATAATGGAAACAGAAGAAGTGATAGTAAAAGAAAGGAACCAGAAAGAATCTACTGCTGTAGAAGAGTCAAAAATGGAAAAATCAGGAATAGCATGCTCTTCACAATTCTCTTCAGACTCTGAAAGTGATATTGAAAACTTTTTGTTAAAAAGTTTGAATTTCTGAGTACCTAGTACACCTAATGTAATAACACAGGCCACTGAAAAACATAAAACACCAGAAGACTTGAGAGAGAAGCCCCAAGGAAAGCAAGTCCAAGAAGAAGCAGCAAAGCAGGTTAGTCCTGAAGAAGAGAGAAGATTACTAAAAGGAAAAGCAGTGATGATGGAAGAGGAGAGTGAAGTAAGAAAGGAATTCAGCTGTGGGTTAGTGGATTCAAGATTAAAGTCAATATGGACAAAACCTTCACAACAAATCAATTTCAACGTGGATGAAGGAAAAGCAGAGATAGCAAAAGGAGTTCAGTTATGTAGTCCAGACAATAAACAAAAGGATACAGATCAAATCAAGGAAACAGAAGAGGAAATAGTGGAAAAGAAGAATGCTCAAGAAATAGAAGAAGGAATTACAGAACAAGAGGTCAACCAAAGCATAGGACATACTGTATGACTTGAATCATAATGAAGAATTCACAACTACAGAAGATCAAAGACAAGAGGAGGGCGTGGATCTCATGGATATAGATGAGCAAGAAGGACAGAAAGAGCAGATAAGTAATGATCAGATAAAGCTTACTGAAGAAACTGATTTAGCCATAATTCAGGAAGAGGAAGTACAAGTAAAGGAAAGACATCTCTTTGAAGAAGAACAACAAGATGTGGAGAACAAGAAGGCAGAAGGAACAAAGACAATTAAAGATATATCAGGACATGAGAATAAGGATGATCAGATATTGGAATATGAGGAAGATGTTGCAGACCAAGAAAAGATGGAAGCAGATAAGAGCCATGAAGAACAAAATACTCAGGTCATAGAGTATGAGGAAGAAGATGAAGAAGAGAATGAGTGTAAAGAAAACAAGCAGATAGAAGTCAAACAAATGGAAATAGAAGTTGGGTTGGAAAGGATACCTAAAAATATAAGATCTGCTTGCAAGATCATTATGAGCAACCTAGAGCAATTCAGACAAGCAAGTAGAAACATGATTATATCAGGTATGGTAGCAGAATCTGAGTTTGAAAAAGGCAGTAGTATCATTAAGGAGCACAAGAAAGAAAAAGAACAATTGGCAGAACAATTGAGGATTGTAAAGGAGAAAAATGAGGAATTAACACATAGGATAATTTCTTTGGAGGAATTAGAGGTACAACAACAAAATAAAATCCAATATCTTGAAGAGAAGTGTGCAAAACAGACAGAGCATAGTAGTAAAATGGAGATGGAGTTGAGAAAAATTGAAGGGAGATACAGAACTTTGCAGAATTCATATCAAATTATGGCCAAGGCAAATGAGAAAAGAAACAAATTATTAATGGAAGAAGGCCAGTTGAAGGAAGAGAGTGAGACTATTCAGGTGACACAAGAGGAGAAGGAAGATTTGCACAAGCAAATCATGAGATTGCAAACAGAACTGAAAGAAGCCAAGGAGTTGGAAAAATAAGCTAGTATACATGCTGCTACCTCAATGAGGGGGTACAATAAGTTACATATGGATATTGAAAAAGAGAGAAGTGATTGGCAATTGAGTGTGGAAAAGGAAAGAAATGAATGGAAATCAGAAAGAGAGTTGTGGACTTCTCAAAATAGAAGTTTAATGTTGACAATAGAAGAACTACAGAAAAAATTGGAAAAACCACAAACTCAGGTAGAAGAGCAGGTAGAGGCTACACAAACAAGAGAATATGAAGTTGGAGATGATGACAGAATCCAACATGTTGGTGAACAAGAAAACAAAGCACTAGAAGAAGAATACTCAGAAGAGTTTATTCAGAGACTTCTGACAGACAGAGAATCCAGAATGGAATTCATTAGAAAAATGCATGATGAATATGAGGAACAAATTGTTAATTTTGCTTTGAATAAAGGGATAAATCCGGATCAACATCATTGGGCTGCAGATGGCTTAGGAATACCCTTGTGCATGATCATGGAAAGTATTAAAAACTATCAGTTGGCAAGGGTAGGATTACCTCCGAACAAGTATTTAGAATATGAAGAAGATATCAATGTGACAAAGGAGCTATTTGAAAAAGCTAATCCCAAATGGAGGAATAGGTGGTTGGATGCTAATAAGGAATGCAAAAAAATATGGAAGGAAGCACCTATTCAGTTGAAGATCAATCCAGCATACTACCCAGTAGCAAGGAGGAGGGAGTGGACAGTCTTTTGGGAAAGAAGGAAAGAAGGACAGATTCCATCCAAATGGTTGAATTTTCCAAAGATAGTAGGACC
>CM035417.1:190052910-190062910 GCA_020310875.1 Ceratopteris richardii | reverse complement strand
ATTGGTATCCAAGAATTAGCAACGTGGTTGAGGCTAGTGTCAACCATACAGTGAGATCTTGGGTCCAATAGCTGAGTGATTATCCCTACGCTTTAGACTCAGAAACTAGTGACTCTGAGATGTCTTATAACTTCGAAAGACCTATAGGTAGCTCAAGAGTGGCATACCTAGAAAAACCCAAGGGCCCCTAGAAGACTCAATTGCAATATATCAGGACCAACCGCTTAGGCGCATGCATCTATGATCATGGCCATAGAAGATCTATTGTCCTAATTAAAAACCCGGATCAGCCCATTGGACTAGAACACCCTATAGTCAAGTTCGAAAATGGTTCCTAAATTGATAAAGAAGGAACAATGTATGTGGTCACTAGCCAACCAGAAAGAACGGATGAATTTGGCAACATAATCTCAGAGGTCGAAATAGGTGACATAGAGCAAGGGAACTTATGAAAGGAGCCAAAAATCCCTCGAGGCATGTCGGTTCTGACAAGAATAATCACTCCAAAGTGGGTTCCCCAGGACAATAGGAGCATAGATTTTGCTCGTGAATTGAGAGACGGATGAGGCTT
This sequence comes from Ceratopteris richardii, assembly GCA_020310875.1. Lineage (NCBI taxonomy): Eukaryota > Viridiplantae > Streptophyta > Polypodiopsida > Polypodiales > Pteridaceae > Ceratopteris > Ceratopteris richardii. The sequence continues at coordinate 190,062,339 of CM035417.1, read as the reverse complement.
TTTGGAGGTATAAGCCTGAGAAGCCTAACGAAGTGGGAGCACTTGCCATCTATGAATTCAAAAATCCTGATAGCCTAGGCAAAGTTACCTACCTTGATGATGCTTCTAAGAGGATCTTTGTGGTCTTAGAGCATGGAAGACATGCATACAATTGGAAGGGTGAAGTTGTTTTTCCCCAACCTCGAGCCACTATGTCTTATGGTCAGCAAGGAGCTCGAACATCTCAGGCTCATGGGACTCAAAGAGAAAGGAGTAGAGATAGACCCGAGGTGAGCTTTGCTAACCCTTTGGGAAGAGAAAGAACGAGGACAGAGATGGATAGGATGGACAGGGAGAGACATAGGGACCAATGAATCCAAGAAATACAGATGAATTCCCTCTGCCAAGGCCTAGAGAACATGCTAGAACCTTAAGGCCTACACAATTGGTTAAGTCGATGAAGAATTGCTTCGATGGCACAGGAGACCCGTATGACCATGTAGCAAAGTTTAGGCAAGTTTTGAGAGCTGAGCAAGTTGAAGACTTCTTCACTCAATACAATGCTTTTGGCCTAACTCTCGAGAACACCACATTGACTTGGTTTCAACCGCTTCACCAAGGCCAATTCAGAAATATAGACCAACTTCTTGAAGCATTCATCACTGAGTTTTCCAAGAGTGGTATTAGTCATAATACGTCCTCCCTGATATATAGCTTCAAGCAAACACCTCAAGAGACAGTGAGGCTCACAAGAAGAAGGTTTAGGCAATACCTAGAGAGATGCCCTGCTCCAGAGTTACCCACTCCAACCAAAAAAGTGGCCTTATTTCTAGATGGATTGTTAAGTACCAAACTGAGATCACATGTGTACTTAAAGGACCCTAGATCCATAGAAGAATGTGTACACATGTGCATCGACATTGAGGATAATCTAGGGCAGGAATTAGAGCTCTCAAAGATCTATAAAGATTTAGATAGTTCTACTAGCCTCACTTCCTCACAATCCACATCAATTGAGGATCTAGCAAAAAAGGTAGCCCAGGTGTTTCTAGCAAGCAAATTCCTAGATTTGCCCTAGGAAAATGATGCTACCCCTGTGGAGGATACCATATGGCTAATGTGTGCCCTATCATGGCTCAAACCCAAGTGAACCCTAACACCCAATATTGCACCATAGAAAGGTGATACACCAACCACACTGCACAAGACTGCCCATATAACAAAGAAGAGATGAGACAAATTTACCCTCAGACTTATCCACAGCAAGGAAAATACCAGAATAAGTACCCACAATAGCAATATGGTAGGCCCCGACAACCCTAATAGTCCACTTGTATGAGAGCACCCACGGTCATGATAAGAAACGAAGACTCAATCATACCTAGGAATACAAAGGTAGTGAAGAATACTAAAGTGCAGTGGAACCTCAGTTTAGAAGAACTACTCAAGGTTAAGCCTGAATTGTGGAAACATGTAGCCAAACAAGTTCTAGACATAGAAAACCTCATTCCCAGGTAGGATCTCATAGAACAGTGCCACAAATACCCTTGGACAAGATAGGAGACATGAGTGAAGGAGAAGAAGGAAAAATCTATCTTCCCATCACTCATCACGGTTACACAACCAAGGAAATTTTGGACTCAGGTGCACGAGTTGCAATTGCTACCACTTCCCTATGGAAGCGATGGGGCAAGCCAGCACTGAGTCCCACGAGAATGAAGTTACAAATGGCAGATGGCCACATTGAGAGACCCTTAGGATTGCTAGAAGGAATAACTCTCACTACATGTGGTGTTGAGTTTGAGCTATATGTGATTTTAGCAAAAACCAAGCCTACGAGATGATTCTGGGAAGACCATTCTTGAGACGATTGCAAGTAGTACAGGATTGGGGAACAAATTCTTTGTATTTGCAACACTTGGGTGTCACAACCAAAGTGAATCTCAAAGATTTCTCTCATAGATATTGGATGCATGAAGACACTCACTTATGGATGTGTAAAGTGGCCGAAGAGGAAGAGAAAAGGGAAAAGGCTAGAGAGGTAGGTGTGAAGGAAACGCATAGACCAATACAAGACCCACCCTATGCACCTGTAGTATTTCCCGATGAAGAGTTTGAGCCTCATGGATGGGCAGAAATCTTAGCAAATATGTATGTAACCATCAATGAAGAGCAATGGACCCCCCACTGTGATGAGGATGGCTATGACATTTCAATCTTCACAATAGAGCCAATCATGTGTGATCCAATTATTGAAGAATGTGAACCTAGCACTGATGCATTTGAGGATGCAAGTGACTCCAATCTAGAGTCAATCATTATGGACCCACCCTTTGCATTAGATGAGGAATATTTTTATGAAGTAGAAGCTCACCCTTAAAGGCACGAAGAAATTATGAATGAGGTGAGACTAACCACACAAGTGAACACTAAGAATGAAGGCAAGAAGAGGAAGAAGAGAGAAGTCACACCAGAGGAAGAAGAATCTTTATTTGAGGTCCCTGAAAACTTCAAGAAATATGAAATAGAAGATAGGAGAGTCATAGTAAGAATGCCTAAATGTGAAGCTGTCATAGGAGAGGCCTATGATAACAAAGAAAATCATCGTGACCATAGAGGAAGGTGAAGAGCAATGCACTTACATAGGAAACGACCTAAGTGAGGATGAGGAGCAGGATTTGATAGCCTTACTACGAGAATATAGAGATGTGATTGCATGGAGTTACAAGGACCTAAAAGGTGTAGACCCTGACATATGCTCACATACGATCCCCATGACCTCAAAGACCAAACCCTCTAAACAGAATCCATACACATGCAATGACAACTATGCTGCCAAGATCAAAGAAGAGATAGATCGCTTGGTTGAAGTTGGATTTATCTATGAAATTGAGCACACTAAATGGGTATCCCCCATTGTAGTGGTGCCCAAAAAGAATGGCAAATTACGTGTATGCATTAACTTGAAGAAGGTTAACGCAACCACTATTAGAGATAGTTATCCGCTTCCTATCATTGAGCATCTATTAGAAAGGGTAGCAGGCAAGGAAGTATATAGCTTCCTGGATGGGTTCTCAGGTTATAATCAAGTAGCCATTGCACCAGAAGATTAGCATAAGACGGCTTTTGCCATAGAGTGGGGCATATTTGCTTTTTGATAATGTCATTTGGTCTAACCAATGCGCCTGCAACCTTCCAGAGACTGATGTGCCATGTGTTTAAAGAGTTCTTGAGGAAGAATTTGGAAGTCTATGTTGATGATCTTTGTGCTCATTCCAACATGAGACAAACACATGTACCTGAACTCAGGCAAATCTTTGACAAATGCAGAGAATATCAAGTCTGCCTGAACCCAGAAAAGTGTGTTTTCATGGTCAGGCAAGGGAAGATTGTAGGACACATAGTGTCAAAGAACGGCAGACCTATGGATGAGGAAAAAGTTAGAGCTATTGCAGAGCTACCTAGGCCTAAGAATGTCAAGGAAGTATTCATAAACATGTATGCCATCATTGCAAAGCCTTTGTACGGACTTTTGAGTGGACTGATGAATGTGAGAAATCTTTCAATGAGCTTAAATGGCGATTATGTTCAACACCAATTTTGACTACACCAAATTGGAACAAGCCATTCCATGTCCATGTGGATGCATCCAATTATGCTATTGGGTGTGTACTTGCACAACCTACGGGTGAAGGTAATATGGATCTTCCAATTGCCTATGCTAGTAGGCAGTTAAATGCAGCTGAACGAAATTATACCACTACTGAGAGAGAAGGTTTAGGCATGGTATATGCTATGAAAAAGTTTAGACACTATTTGCTTGCAAGTAAGTTTAAATTTTTTACTGATCATCAAGCTCTACTATACTTGGTAAACAAGCCTTGCAATACAGATAGATTAGTAAGATGGTTCCTCTTACTAATGGAATATGACTTTGAAGTAGTGGTGAGGAAGGGCAAGACTCACTTGAGAGCATATCATCTCTTGAGGCTCACATCCGAAGAGGCCCCACAAGGAGTATCAAATGACCTTCCTGATGCTTACTTGTTTAATTTGGAGGTTGTACCACAGTGGGCCAAGACCTTAGTGCCAATACTGACATATGGGCCTAAACATCCAATAGTAAACACTCAAGATAGGGAGGTAGTACAAGCACAGAAGTACCATATCATGGCAAGGAGTATGTACAAACATACAGATCAAGGAATATTAGCCAGTTGTGTGGAAGAGGATGAGTGCGCGAAGTGGTTGCAATTAGAACATGTGGGTGAATTAGAGCAACAATACTCGAGGCAAAGAACTTTACAGACACTGAGGAGACTCGGAGTGCACTGGCCAACCATGGAGGCAGATGTCCATAGGATGTGCAAGGAATGCCCAATCTGCTGTACTAAACCACCAGTGGAACATGCCACTCTTTATTGAGTGTCTTTAGTGCCAGATTGGAGCAAACCATTAGTAGCCTTCATGAGGACGAGAACCTTTCCCCAAGATATGACATTGGCTAGACAAAGGGTCTTAGAACAAGAAGCATTAGACTATACTCTCATTGGAGATAATCTATACAAACGAGGAAAAGATGGGTATCTTAGATTGTGTGTCCATGAGAGTGAATATCTTAAGATCCTGGAAACTATTCACCAAGGTGAAGTAGGAGGACATTTTAGACCAGATCGAGTGATCAAGGCAATACTATTTGCAGGTCTTTGGTGGCCCACACTTCACATGGATGCACATACCTATGTGAAGAGGTGTGATGTTTGTCAACAAACTCAGTACCCTATACGTAAAGATGAGATGCCATTGAAACCTATGATGGGTGGACATGCATTCTCTAAGTGGGGAATAGACTTTATCGGTCCTATTAATCCCCCAGCTAAGGGTTCCCATGCTGAATACATTATTGTGGCCACTAATTATCTAACAAAATGGGTAGAATTAAAAGCTACCATGAAGAAGGACTCCCAAACAACAGCTAAGTTCTTATTCAAGAATGTGTTCACCAGATATGGGCTGCCAATAGAGCTAGTAAGTGATAGAGGCACACACTTCTTGAATGAAGTCATAGAAAAACTTCTCCAAGGATTCTTGGTGATACATAAGAAGTCTGCCCTCTATCATCCACAAGCTAATGGATAGGCTAAGAGCACAAATAAGATTCTATGCAATGTATTGACAAAGTTGGTTAGTAATAAACGCTCTGGTTGGGACAAACAACTACACCATTTTGTTTGGGCATACAAAGTTGCCTATAAAATGGTAGTCCAAGCCACACCCTTTCAGATGGTGTTTGACCAAAATGCAATGCTACCATTGGAGTTTTTGATACCTACATTGAAGGTAGCACAAGAGCATGACTGGACAGGCCATGAGCTCTCCTCTAGAATCTTCGATCTTGAATGATTAGGTGAAACACGATTGAGAGCTGCAATAGGAATTTATGCAGCCAAGAAGAGACAAAAAGCATATTTTGATGCACATGTGAAGGATAAGGGCTTGAAAGCAGGAGACCTAGTCCTAGTCTACACCTTGAAGCAGCATGCATGGAAATTAGAGAGGAGAGGCTATGGACCAATGATTATCAATAGGATCTCCACAAGTGGAGAAGTTTAACTAGCCACTCTAGACGGCAACATCCTACCAAGTTATATCAGTGGATGCAGAGTCAAGTTATATTAGGAACCCCTCATGGAGGAGATGTTAAATCGACTGAATATTGCAAAGCAACATAAAGAAGAGGAAAAGTGAATTTGAGAAGAAGCATAGGCAGAAGCTTTAGAACGCATCCGATGAATGAAATTGAGAAGACAAGGTAGAGATCAGCCTATGTCTGACACTCAAGAAGCTCTAGGTTATCACATGGCCATGTGCGAGGCTTCAGGTGAACATTCCCACAGGATAGTCAATCGGCGACCTTTTGTGACCCTAGAGGTAGGACATGGAGAGAGTGCAAAGACCATGAGAGCTTTAATTGTCTCAGGAGTAGCGACTAGTGCAGCTGGACTTTCTTACTACCAAGAAGTGCAATTGAAGGTCAATCCTATAGAGGCATATCTCATAGGATAGGGAGGTGTGGAAACCCCTTGCATGGGAGAGGTGGAACTTCCTCTCTACATTCAAGAGGATCTAATGGTAGTCAAAGTGCTAGTATGTGAAGACGAGGATCTTTTTGAACCTCTTGTTTTGGGCCAAGACTGGATCTATGATCATGTAGTCAACCTCAACCTCAGAAGTGGACTTCTTTAGGTTTGGGTAGGCCAAAACTGCATCACGATTGAATTAGAGAATCAAGCACTTAGGCCACTAGAAAAGGCACCAAATCCTAGTCCCTCCAGGAACCCACATGAAGATAACAATGCTATTCTTGTCCAAAGTTCTATGGTGCAGAAGATTGTCACCCTTGACGAAGGTGCAAAAGTCAATGAGGAGTTACCTTCTTTTCCAAAGAGGATTCGAGGAAAGCAAGGCGGGCAACACACGGAACAGAGGAGGCAGATAATCAAGAAGCATGAGCAATGACCAGTGCATTATAAAGTACCTCTTGGCATGAAGCAGATCTGGGTATGCAAGGGTGAACAACCCTCGGATTCGGAGACAGGATCCCAAAGAAGCACCAAATGAGCTACAGTGTTGAGGATTACAATGAAGGAGTATCCTAGGCATCAATCTAGACAAACCATTTCTATTTGGGTCCCATAGTGGTCAATGAAGACTATCCCAAATGCTAGACAGATATGGGTGCCCAAGACTTGCTTACAAGCTCAAATAGCTTCACCTCCATTCACAAGATTGAATCAACACTCACAAGCACCCTTGGCGCAAATCCCAGGGCAAACATGTACACTCCAGACCACTACCTCTTCGGTCACACCTAGGAATGTTGGGAAATGGGTACCCAAAAGGTCCCAAATCCAACACAATCCAGTCCACAAACCTTTACATGTCATCACCACTAAAAGCTATGATTCCACAATCAAAGTTTGGAGACTTAAACCCTATATCAAACCCCCTGACCCACCCTTGTAAATCAATCCACTCTGTTGTAGGTGCATTCTGAGTACATTGCACATTCAAAAGTATGCATATAGGATGAACACTAACCTACTAACCAACATTCACACACATCACAAACACTTCACCCACTAACCCTTAACCACTTGGAATGTCATGTTAGTATTGTGGAGGGAACACCATAACATCATGTTTCCTATGCAATGCTAATGTGCCTCTCTTCTTCTAGCAGATAAGCATCAACAACTACAAGCAATCTCATGGCAGAAGCAGCAGGCTCGAGCTCAGAGGCAGGAGTAAGTATTGCAGGGATCAATCTGGAGAATCTACCTATTGACGTGCCGCCAACGGAACGACTTGTAGAGCTGCAACACCTCTAGCAAATACCTATACCTGACCCTCCCACATGAATAACAGAGAGTCCATGCAAATTTTCATTGGTTCAATGGCATGCCACGACCCTTAGGGGAGGATAAGTATATCTTGAAGTCCAAGTGTGAGTATGACAAATCATGGGTCCGATTCCAATTCTTTTCCAAGGAGTTTGAGACTCCCCAGAACACACAAGAACTTCAAACCATGTGGGAGCCTGCAGGGCTGGTGGAGTACTTTATAGCACCCTTACCCAAACCAGATCTCCTCTGATGTTACTATTTGGTCTCAATATTATAGGCAAATGAAGAAAAAAATAAACCAGGAACATTTGTCCTGCCTTCTTTATTGGGCAACAATGAGTTGAAAAGTGCAATCATGTGCATTATCTAAAAGTGCTTAGCATACGATGTACCCATTGAACGTGCTTTAACTTGGTCACAAGTACAAATGTTTAAGAGACTCAAGACTGCCACACATCAATCCAAGCGCATGAGGGGCTCGATTCCTTGTGCCTAGACACGCGAGGTTCTGACGACTCCGAAAGTCTCGCCACGAGGGGATGCCACTGTACCTCCCTTTACCATTCGAATACCCAAGTCTGGATCCGAAGGCACATCAGAAGCTGCCCCATTGGCTCCTCCCGTCCCACCGGAATTTGAATTTGCTACTACTGGAGATGTTGAGGGGATGAGCACCTTCGACTTTGAATCATTCTTGCAAAATACACAACTCTCTGATGTAGAATTCTTTTTAGACACAGAAGAACAGGGCACCTCTTCCCAAAGATGGAGGAAATCCACAGAAGGCCGCCATGTACACTGGGATGACGATCAACAGAGAACTTCATCTCAATAACTGGAACACCAAGAGGCCGAAGAAGGGGATGAAGAAGAAGCAGAAGAAGAAGAAACCACTCAAGCCCCAGCATATACAGTAGAATTCCAAAGGCTGTATCAGATCATGGAGCGAGTGTGGGCACAACAATTGCTCACTGAACAAAATAGTAGAATGCTCATGGCTCAACTCTTGGAAGAAGCTGGAGTCGACTCAGGATACAATGAGGGTGTCTTATTGATGGCAGAAACTTATGGTGTAATGGAAGTAGTTCGATCAGCGATATAGAGAAATCTCGTTCAATATGATCCGCGAAGATTCCAAACACGACCACGGTCCGATAAAAGCATCCAGATTCCTATTACTACCGCGGAAGAACCTATCATTACATCTGAACCAATTGAGACAACCTTCCAAGAAGCAAGAACCCCTGAATAAGAACATATAGTCACCACTGAAGATTATACCGAGACACTACCACCCACACCCCCAGCGTCACCTCCTCGAACTGAAGTTGGAGACGCCACCTCGATTGCCCAACCCACAGAGCAAACCTTATTCTTCCGTACTCCCACCTCTGGTTCAACTTTGTTCTCCACCTTTGAAAACCCTATCTATCAAGTTACCACCATCACAACTGATGCTCATGGAGATAGCCATACGACAACCAGCCTCCACAACCTCTGTCATAGGCCATCCTAACAATAGATCCACATTTCTCGGATTTCCTGTCACGTCATTTCCCTTCACGACCTTTCCACCTCCAGTTTCTCCCTTCCCACCCCCCATACCACCAATTCTTCAACCCGACAATGACTACTTTTCTAGAATGTTTCAAACCACCACCCAACCCCTCTCGTCGAGCCCATTCACAACATCCACAACACACTTATTCACCACGATCACACATGCATCACCTACCATTCTGATATACATGGTAGACACTACACTCACGTCCATCCCTGAGGGTATGGACATTTCACCACCAACAACACCTCCACCTCCCCCCACACTTCCACCTTCCCCCATTCCCCCTCCACCAATTTCACCTGCACAAACATCTCTTGTAGACACAACATTCACACTTCCCATTCCCCAATCCCCTCCCCTTGCATCTTCCAATGTACAAACCACACCTTCATCTGTAGGCAATGCATTTGACACCATGATTGCATGTATGTCATAGTTAAGGACAGAATACAATCAGCTACAGGCACATAACCAAAGGTT
>CM035417.1:190027910-190045410 GCA_020310875.1 Ceratopteris richardii | reverse complement strand
TAGACTTTGTTTTAGCCCTCAAATAAGCCCTGGAACCTAATTTTTAACTAGGTCGGACACTAGGTCTAGATAGGGCCAAAACTAGTCCAAAAACTATAAAAAGAGCTAGAGAGCTTTTTTTTGAGGTTAGCTTGTTAGAGAATAGAGCTTTTGTAAGAGAACTCTTTTGCAATCTAAAGCTTTTCATTGTTCCTCTCTTTGATCTTACTTTGTGCGTCTGTGTGTGTGTGTGTGCATGTTTGTGTGCTTTCACTCATGCACTTGTGCCTTCACTTGCTCGTGGTCTTCATACTGGTTCTCACGTCTCCGCGGATTGACAAGTGAAGGAGGTGGTTCTTACGCTTGAGCTACACCAAATTTTGGCGCCGTTGTCAGGGGGAGAGCTTTGAGGACGAGCATTGTGATGGTAAGATCGTAGATTTGCGACGTTGGAAGGTAAAAAAGTTGTCATTTTTGTTCATTTTCTAATTTTTCTTCTTCATCTTCATCATCATCACCATCTCCATCTTCTTCCAGCTTCTTCTTCATAGAAATTTCTTGTTTTTTTAGTGCATTTTCACCATTTTCATACCATCTTTCATGCATTATTGTGAGAGGAGGAGTTAGGAAGTGCAAGAGAGAGCAAGCGCTTGTGTTTTTTCATGATTTTCTACACATACGGAGCTCGCCATTGCTCGGCGCTCAGAAATTTGAATTTCCCACCAAAACACGATTCTGTGAAGAAAATCGCGATTTTGTGAAAAATTCAATTTTTTTTGAAAATCACGATTTTCTATTTCCCGCCTAAAAGCCTAAAGAAACACGATTCTGTGGTCATTCTCAGAATCGCGATTCTCTGGTTGCGCTCAAAATCACGATTCTCTGAGATTCTCAAAAACACGATTCTATGGTCATTCTCAGAATCGCGATTCTCTGGTTGTGCTCAGAATCGCGATTCTCTAAGTTTTTCAAAAACACGATTCTCTGGATGTGCTCGAAATCGCGATTCTCACAAATCACGATTTTCAGCCAAAAACACAATTGTGATCAAACACGATTCTCTGTTGGCAATCACGATTTTCAAAAAACATGATTTTCATACAAAGTCGCGATTTTCATGTAAAAAACACGATTCTCTTGAGATTCATAGCATCACGATTCTCTTGAGATTCACAGCATCGCGATTCTCTTGAGATTCACAACATCGCGATTCTCTTGAGATTCACAGCATCGCGATTCTCTTGATTTCACTGCATCGCAATTCTCTTGAGATTCACAGCATCACGATTCTCTTGAGATTCACAGCATCACGATTCTCTTGAGATTCACAGCATCGTGATTCTCTTGAGATTCACAGCATCGCGATTCTCTTGAGATTCATAGCATTGCGATTCTCTTGATTTCACAGCATCACGATCCTCTGGATTTCACAAAATCGTGATTCTCTAGAGATTCACAGCATCGCGATTCTCTTGAGATTCAAAGCATCGCGATTCTCTTGAGATTCACAGCATCACGATTCTCTTGAGATTCATAGCATTGTAAATCTCTTGAGATTCACAGCATCGCAATTCTCTTGAGATTCATAGCATCGCGATTCTCTTGAGATTCACAGCATCGCGATTCTCTAGATTTCACCAAAATCGCGATTTTGTCCAAAAGGTCTTGTTTGCCTGTTTTGACCCGCAGGAGCCTGATTTGACATAACGTTTTCATCCAAAGTCCATTTTTTGAGCTCTATAGCTCGTTGGAAAGCTCGTTTTGAATCCTACACGTCCTCAACTGCTTTTATAAGAATAATGTGTTGATTTTCAGATAAACTAATTTGAAGTTGACCCTCAGGTGGGACTAGGGAACCAAGGGGACTCCAAAGGATTTTGAACCATACCAAGGGAAAATTTTGGACTCTTAACCAAAGCTTATGAACCTGAGATCTGGTAGACACCTAGGCAAGGATAGACAAAGCATTAGATCTTCTCAGTCTAGTGTCAACCATACAGCTAAGTCTTGGGCACAACAACTAAGTGGTTGTCCTTACGTACTAAACTCTAACACAAGTGACTCAGAAATGTCTTTTAGCATGGGGAAACCTGCAGGTGGCTCAGGAACTGCCCATCTACAAACACCAGAAGGTCCCTATAAGACACAATTGGAATATATTTGTACCAACCGATTAGGTGCTCGCATCTATGAGGATGACCTAAGGCGATCAGTGGTCCAACTCAAAAATCCAGATCAACCCTTTGGACTTGAACACCCGGTGGTCAAGTTCGAAGAGGGTTCATACATTGATAAGGAAGGAACCATGTATGTGGTCACCAACCTACCAGATAGGACCGATGAGTTTGGAAATATCATTCATGAGAATGAGATAGGAGACCTAGAACAAGGAAATGTAGGACAAGGACCCTAGACTCCTAGAGGTAAGTCAGTTTTGACCAGAGTGATCACTCCAGATTGGATCCCTCAAGACAACAAAAGCATAGAACTATTCTTGAATAGAGAAACAGAGGAAGCCTTTTGGAGATTCAAGCCAAATCAACCTATCCAATTGGGCATAGTCATCATTTACGAGTTCAAGGATCCAGAGATACCAGGCAAAGTTGTCTACTTGGATAACACATCAGAGAAGATGTTCTTGGTAATAGAACAAGATAGACATGCATATACTTGGAAGAGTGAATTGATTTTCCCTCCACCAAGATCCAATGCTTCCCATGGCCTCCAAGGAGTAGGATCATCCCAAGCTCATGAAGCTCAGAGAGAAAAAAATAGAGAGAGACCTGAGGTAAGTTTTGCACACACTGTGAGCAGAAATAGATCAGGATTTGAAAATGAAAGAGCTGAAAGAGAGAGACATCAAGCACATAGGCAACAAAGAGATGAGCATGATTTTCCATTGCCTAGACCCCGAGAGCACCCAAGAACCCTTAGACCCACTCAAGTGATCAAGGAAATGAAAAATTATTTTGATGGGACAGGAGACCCTTATGATCATGTGGCCGAGTTCAAACAAGTGTTAAGAGCTGAACAGGTTGAGGATTTGTTCACCCAATACGAGGCATTTGGTTTGACTCTTAAGCGCACTACCTTAGCTTGGTTTCAACCACTGAGTAGTCGCAACTATCGCGATATAGGTCAACTGCTAAACGAATTCATTGTAGAATTTTCCAAGAGTGGTATCAGGCATAACACATCATCCCTGATCCACAGCTTCAAGCAGACACCCCAAGAAACAGTGTGACTAGCAGGTAGAAGATTCAGACAGTATTTAGAGAGATGCCCTGCTCCAGAGTTACCCACACCAGCCAAACAAGTGGCTTTATTTTTAGATGGCTTACTAAGCACCAAGTTAAGATCATATATGTACTTGAAAGAGCTTAGATCCATAGAAGAGTGTGTGCGAACCTGCATTAACATAGAAGACAACTTGGGTGAGGAGTTAGGACTATCCAAACTCTATCAAGACTCTGACAGTTCTACTAGTCATACCTCTAGAGCCTCCACTAAGCTGGATGAGATAGCAGAGCAAGTCGCCAAGAAGCTAGGAGTTCAAAATAAACAAATACCAAGAGTCACCTCATTGAACGGTTTTATACTTGCGGAGGGGACCACATGGCTAACGTATGCCCAATGCACAACCAGAACATGAGAGAAAGGAATTCTCCATATTGCACTATTGAAAGGAAATACACGAACCATACGGCTCAAGATTGTCCATACAATAGACAAGCTGTTAGACAGAATTATCCGCAACCTTACCAACAAGGTAGGTATCAGAACCAATACCAACAGCCATATTATAGACCACAACAACAGTATCACGCACCATATAGGCCACAACCGGTCCTAGGAAACCAACCACCAATGCTTGCCAACGTAATTCCAGTTAAGTATGTAGTGGCAGAAGAGAACCTTAATAGAGCATTGGTGCTAGTGACCCCACTCATCTCAGAGAATGACTCTCATGCTCATAGTTCAGACTACTCCCATGAAGCTAGTCCACATGCTTATTACATAGAGTCACCTGAACATAGTGAGATTTACCCGTATCCATATGAGGCACCACCTATGGAACAAAATTGGGAGCCAAAATATTCCAATGTCATGTATACGAATCCCAACCCCAGGCCCCAATTGAGACAGGTAAGACCACAAGCCACTAGAGGACCATGTTTCAGATGTCAGGGCGACCATTTCATACGTGAATGTCTCCACCCATCAACTCTGAGTCAAGGTCAGGCAAAGACCATCTCCCCAGAGATTGTCCAAGAAACCCCTCCAGTGCACCGAAGATTACACCCTAATGTGGTAGGCTTAGTGGCAAATTCAAGTTCAAGTAGCAGTAATGTGGCTCCTATACAAGCAGTCACTAGGGCACAAGCCTTAAAAGAGGATAAGCCAGCTGAACAATCAGAGTCAAGTGAATCAGAAGAGCCTAGCAAGCGGAAAACAAGAACATGGAAGGATACCAGAGAGAAAGCCAATCGCAAATGGAATAAAAAGTTATCGGAACTAGAAGAAAGCCTGAAAGAAGCAAAAAAAAAAGATGACATTGCATCTCAAAGCCCTTCGCATGTTGAAACTCCATCTACTCCACCTCATCCCACCCCACCACCTATTGTAAATGGACCGCAACCAGGGTCTGTTCTTGCAGACCCAATGCCAAAAGGCTTGGACATGATGTTCAAGGCCTACCAGGCTCCACTTCAAGAAGGGCCAACAATTGCAAACCTAGACAAGAGTTACCCTAGAGCGGATTTAGAGATTGAACGGATGAAAATGTGCATGAAAATGGTAGAACAAGCTCAAGCTATACTCGAGACTAATCAAAAGTTCAATCAGACAAACTCTGTCAAATCGGATTCGCATTTGCAGGGCTTACTAGAAAGATTAGAGTAGTTGGTAAACAAACTGCTCTAATCAGACAAACTCTGTCAAACCGGATTTGCATTTCCAGGGCTTACTAGAAAGATTAGAGCAGGCCCATGGGAATGTGAATGTCTTCAGATCAGAGCTCCCACAATACTGGTCAGACATGAAGACTTAGTGGTCCCAAGGAACACTGATGTCGTGAAGAACACTAAGGTTCAGTGTCATCTCACTGTAGAAGAGCTGCTCAAAGCAAAACCTGAGCTATGGAATCATGTGAAGGATCAGGTTCCTGAAGTTGATTCCAATATGCAAAAAGCAGGCTCTAAACAAAAAGTTCCAGAGATACCTCTAGTTAAAATAGGAGACATGTGTGAGGGAGAAGAAGGTAATACTTATCTTCCAATCACCTACCAAGGTTACACAACCAAAGCAATCATAGATTCAGGTGCGGGTGTTGTTATTGCAACCACCTCCTTGTGGAAGCGATGGGGCAAACCCACATTAATACCAACTAGAATGAAGCTTCAAATGGCCGACGGTCATTTTGAAAGACCTCTAGGACTGCTCGAAGGGATAACTCTAACCACTTGTGGTGTAGAGTTTGAGCACACATTTGCTATATGTGACTTTGAGAAAAATAATGTTTATGAGATGATCCTAGGAAGACCCTTCCTACGACAATTGCAAATAGTACAGGATTGGGGAACCAACTCCTTGTACTTACAACACTTAGGGGTCACCACCAAAGTCAATTTCAAGGATTACTCCTTCAAAGATGTACCACCCCTACAGTGGAATCCTATCCACAAAGCGAAAGAAGATTCCATCTCTGTGTATTCTGAAAGTTCACCTGATCCATCATGGCTGCATGAAGATACTCATTTGTGGATGTGCAAGGTTGCAGAGGAAGAGGAAAAACGTTTGAAGGCAAGAGAAGAAGGAACTTTGCCAGGAGATAGACCAGTTAGAGACCCAGCCTACACATTGATGATCTTTCCAGATGAGGAATTTGAGCCTCATGGCTGGCCAGAAATCTTAGCCACCATGGACATTGTTTTCAATGAAGAACAATGGACACCTCATTGTGATGAGGAGGGTTATGATATTTCAGTGTTGATGTGTCATCCCTTGCTCGAAGAATGTGACCCTAGTGATGTCATAGAAGAAGAAGAGAATGACGATGATATAGAGTCCATTGTGATGGATAGTTGCTTTAACTCAGAGCAGCACTATCTAGAAGATATAAGAGTGTTCACCCAGAAAGAAGAAGAACCTCTCACAAGTATTAAAATGGTAAATTCAAAGGATGGAAGTGAGAGCAGTCAAAAGAAAAAGAAAAGAAAAGCAGTGAAACAAGAAGAGGAGGAATCATTGTTTGAAGTACAAGAAAACTTCAAGAAATATGAAGTTGACGACTGCAAAATTTTGGTACGAATGCCTAAGAGAGAGGCCATCATAGGAGAATCATATGATAATAAAGAAAAGACCAAGAAAATTGTAGTGACCATTGAAGAGAATGAAGCGAGATGCACATATATAGGAGATGACTTAAGTGCAAGAGAAGAAATGGAGCTCGTAGCTCTATTAAGGGAATATAGGGATGTGTTTGCATGGCACTATAGAGACTTGAAAGGGGTAGATCCAAGAATTTGCTCTCATACTATCCCCATGACTGTTGATGCCAAGCCCATCAAACAGAAGCCCTACACATATAATGATACATATGCATCCAAAATAAAAGAAGAAATTGATAGGCTGATTGAAGCTGGATTCATCTATGAGATTGAGCATACTGAATGGGTGTCCCCCATTGTAGTGGTGCCCAAGAAGAACGGGAAGTTGCGAGTGTGTATTAACCTTAAAAAAGTTAATGCCGCTACGATCAAAGATAGTTATCCACTTCCAATCACGGAACACCTATTGGAGCGTGTTGCAGGCAAGGAAGTTTATAGCTTCCTTGATGGATTTTCAAGTTACAATCAAGTAGCCATTGCTCGAGAAGATCAACACAAAACAGTTTTTGTCACAGAGTGGGGAATCTTTGCATTTCGTGTGATGCCATTTGGGCTCACCAATGCACCTGCAACACTCCAAAGGCTCATGTGTCATGTCTTCAAAGAGTTCTTGCGAAAGAGCCTAGAAGAGTATGTGGATGATTTATGTGCTCATTCCCAAGAAAGAAGATTTCACATCCCTGAGCTGAGACAAATCTTCAACAAGTGTAGAGAATATCGAGTGTGTCTGAACCCAGAAAAGTGTGTGTTCATGGTGCGTCAAGGTAAAATCTTAGGTCATATTGTTTCTAAGAATGGAATCTCAACAGATGAAGATAAGGTACGAGCCATAGCAGAGTTGCCAAGGCCAAGGAATGTTAAAGAGGTACAAGCCTTTATGGGCCATTATGGATATTACCGTAGGTTTATCCACATGTACGCGATCATAGCTAGACCCCTTTATGCCTTGTTGTCTAATTTTGAGTGGAACGACGAATGCGAGAATTCTTTCAATGAACTGAAGAAACATTTGTGCATAGCACCAATACTGACCACTCCTGATTGGAATAAACCATTCCATGCCCATGTGGATGCATCCAATCGCGCCATAGGATGTGTGCTAGCACAACCCACAGGTGAAGGAAACCTAGATTTGCCAATAGCATATGCTAGTAGGCAATTAAATGCGGCTGAACAAAACTATATGACAACCGAGAGAGAAGGCTTAGGCATGGTATATGCTGTGAAAAAGTTTAGACACTACTTATTGTAAAGAGATGGATAGGTATGTGCTTGAAGATGAAGAGGTGTTGCAAAATCCTTGATCTACACCAGCCAAATGAACTCCAAAAGTATATGGTGGGCCCTTTTAGCTTGCCAATGGATGTATTAGACACCCTATGTACCTTGGAAGATCACTCTCAAAAAGATAGATCAAAACAGATAAGTTGGAGTTAGCTCAGAGGTGAAAACTTGCTATTCTTGGTTCATACACCTGTCCAGTGTTTTACATAATTCTCTGAGCACAGCAGCAGTTAGCTTAATTCCTCTTAGGGAAGTCTAGATAACTTAAAGAGCTAACTTTCAAGAGTAATCTCATCAAAAATAACAAACCACACACTGAGAATGAGTTTTAACAAGTGATGACATCATCCCGATTTTCATGGGCTGCTACAGAAATAGACCAGTGAGCAGAAACATCAACATAACTCAAAATGTAGGAATCCAATGGTTATGAAAATTTGTATGATTATATGAGACAGTAAGCTGAATCCAACAAGCTTTAAATCGCTGAATTTGGATAAGTAACCACTGAGAAACACCTCTGACAAGATGAGTGAAAAAGTCGGGTACCTGACAGAGAAGTGAAGATGAACAGACCCTGTTGACTTAAAATGAACATAACTGAAGATTGCAACAACATCCAAATGACATGAAAATTTGTGAGCATATAGTAGACTTATAGAGCTAACTTTACCAAGTTAAATCACTGAAAATGGTGCACCAAGCTTAGAGAAAACATCTCTGCAAGCTGACTGAGAAAACTGAGAGTAATGGCAGTGAGTAGTACACTTCACAAGAACATGGAAAGATGAACTCAAATAATCATGAAAATGAAAGTATATTGCTTGTACAATACAATGACTTACTGATACGTATGTGTGCCTTGTAATCACACCTTGATATGGCATAAAGCTCAGCTCTTGGAGGTCTTCACATAGGTCTCTCTAACCACGACTAAAACTGCCATCTATTTATAGTTGAGTTTGGGAGGCTAACTTCCCTCAATCACTCTCCAATCAATCAATGATTGATTTGATTCTCTACCTACCACAAATCACGAATTCGTGGCTCCTCTTTCCATTCTTGATCAAGTGGACTCAACCACTTAAGATTCTTTCACTTTTACATTAAGTAAACTCTTCAAAAGTTACAAGAGGTAGTTCACAAGTGAACTTTACATAGTCTTCATTTTAAGGCTTTTTCTATGGCTTTGTGGGACTCAAGCCAATACTTAGGCTTGTCATAGACTTGCTCCAACAGCTCCCCCTCAAGCCAAGTATGCTTGAGGTCTTCAATCTTCCAAGATTACCTGCAAACCAATCATAGCCTTGAATTTGCAAAGCTTTGTACCATCCAATGCTTTGGTTAGAATATCTGCACATTGTTGATGAGTGGACACATATGATATTTGAATCTCTTTGCTTAGAACCTTTTCTCGTACATAGTGATAATGAACTTCAATATGTTTAGTCCTTGCATGAAAAATAGGATTAGCAGCCAAATGAATAGAACTCATATTGTCACCAAAAATAGTTGGAGTTCCAAACTCCAATCCAAGATCTTTGAATAATGTCTTCATCCACATAGCTTCTTGTGTAGCTATGGCAAGACCTCTATATTCAGCTTCAGTAGAAGAGAGAGCAACTACGGGTTGCTTCTTGGATGACCATGAAATAAGCTTTGAACGTGCAAAGGTAAGATAACCTGAAGTGCTCCTTCTATCTTCCTTGGAGCCAGCCCAATCTGCATCAGAAAATAGTTTCAAACCTAAATCAGATACATAAGGATAATAAAGTCCTTCATTTATGGTTCCTTTGAGATACTTGAGAATCCTTTTGGCAGCATCCATATGTGGTTTCCTTGGTGTGTGCATAAATTGACTTAGCACACTCACACTGTAACATATATCTACTCTTGTCAATGTGGCATAGTTGAGACTACCCACTAGACTTTGATATGATGTGATGTCCTCTATGAGTTCACCTTCATGTGAGCTCAATTTGTGATTGACCTCCATTGGAGTACCTGCAATCTTACAATCTTGCATCTTGAATTTTGCCAACATGTCCTTAACATACTTTCTTTGAGTAAGAAACAAACCATGATCTTTGTAGACAACTTCCAAACCTAGGAAGTAGGTAAGTGAACCCAAATCACTTATCTTGAACTCTTCTCTCATCTGATCTTTGATCTTCTTCATACCATCTTCATCATTTCCTGTCAATATAATATCATCTACATATACACATAGGTAGATGACCTCGGAATTACTCTTTTTAATAAAGAGTGAAGGATCTGCCTTGCTTGGTTGAAAGCCTTTGTCCTGCAAGAATGAAACAAGCCTGAAATTCCAAGCTCTTGGAGCTTGCTTGAGACCATACAATGCTTTGTTAAGTTTACACACATAATCAGGATAAACTTGGTTCTCAAAACCAGGTGGTTGTGCCATATATACCTCTTCTGTTATCCAACCATTCAAAAATGCATTCTTTACATCTAGTTGAAGTATCTTCCAATTCTTGGAAGAGGCAATACTAAGCAAAACCCTAATAGTAGGCATCTTTGCCACAGGAGAGAAGGTCTCCTCATAATCAATTCCCTGAGTTTGTGCAAAGCCTTTTGCCACAAGCCTTGCCTTATACATGTTAGTTGAACCATCAGATCTCTTCTTGAGTTTATAGACCCATCTTGAGCCTATTACCTTCATGGATGAAGTCTTGGGCACCAAATCCCAAGTGTTGTTTTCCTCAAGTGCTTCGATCTCTTCCTTCATTGCATGCTTCCATTCTGTTTTTGCTTTGGCCTCTTCGAATGATGATGGCTCCTCTTGGTTTATGTCATGTGCTATGTAGATAGAATGTTTAGTTACTAATGAGGTGTCAAACCCATACCTTTCTGGTTTTTTCTTTTCCCTCATAGATCTTCTTAGGCCATGATGTGATGATTCTGCCTCATGTCCAAGTTCCTGCAATTTTGCTTTACCTTTAGGCTTCCATGCTTTGATCTTTTCCATGTGAGATTCTTCATCATCCTCTGAGGTGTCTTGTTCTTCAATCTTTGATTGTTCTCTACCAAGCTTTGGAAAATCTTCTTCAAGATTATATGGTAAATTGACCTTCCTGCATGAATCTTCATACCATGAATTGTTCTCATCAAAAACTACATCTCTGCTTACCAAGAATCCTTTGTTGGTAGGGTTGTATAACCTGTAGCCCTTTTGATTGTTGTCATATCCAATAAATACACACCTTTCTGCCTTTGGATCCATCTTGCCTCTAACCTGTGAAGGAACATGAGCAAAAGCAATACATCCAAAAATTTTACAATGATCTAAGCTTGGTCTTCTTCTATTCCAAGCCTCATATGGAGTCATCCCACCAAGGGATTTTGAAGGCAACCTGTTAATCAAGTAAGTGGCTGTAGATACAACCTCAGCCCATAAGTAATTAGGTAAATGCTTTTCATTTAACATAGACCTTGCAGCTTCAACAATTGTCCTATTCCTCCTTTCTGCCACTCCATTTTGCTCAGGAGTGTACCTTGTAGTTACCTCTCTTTTGATTCCTCTTTCTTGAAGAAAAGAATCAAACTCATGGGAGAAGTATTCTCCCCCTCCATCTGACCTTAGCCTTTTTAGTGATTTACCTGTTTGATTCTCTACAAGAGCCAAATATCTTTTGAAACATGAAAAAACTTCATCTTTGTGTTTCATAAAGAATAGGATAGTCCATCTGCTGCAATCATCAATAAAGGAAACATAATACCTTGATCCAGATATTAAAGCTTCCTTGCTAGGTCCCCATACATCTGTATGAACCAACTCCAAGAGATCTCCATGCATATAACCTTTCTTCATGAATGGTAACCTGTGAGACTTTCCAAATTGACATGCACTACACTTATAAATCATATGTTGTTTTGACAAATTAGGGAGTCCAAGTACACTTTGGTCCCTGCAGATTTGCTTTAATGACCTTTCACCAATATGTGCTAACCTTTTGTGCCATACTTCCAATTTTGTGAGTGTCTGACTACCATAATTAAAGAGAGCAATGTTTCTAGTGTCCTGTAATTCAAATGTGAACAATCTACCTGTCTTTTCACCTTTTGCAAATTTTTTGAATCCTTGACTTGGATCTTCAACAAATGCTCCTGCTTTTGTGAACCTGACTTGCAACCCTTTCTCTACTATCTGCCCAACACTTATCAAATTCTTTGTAATGGTAGGGACATAGAGTACCTTACTGAGTAGGTTGATGTTTCCATCAGGTGCTTTGACATTGCCTATTTTCTTCACAGGATGTTTTGTATCATCTCCTGTTTGTACCTCATGCTTATTCCTTGGATCTTCTAAATCTGATAGGAGTGCCACATTTCCTGCCACATGATTTGAACAACCTGAATCTATGTAGAAAACATGCTCATCAGATTTACCTTGTGGCATAGCCATGTTCATGATCAATAATGAATCCTCTTTGTTTGAGTCTTCTGTGTAGTTATTGTAGTCTCTCCTTCCTTTGTAGCCTCCTTGATAGTTTGAATGATTGTAGTTGTTGTAGTTGCCATGGTAGTTTTTGAACCTTCCTCTTGAGTATCCATAACTTCCTCTATTGTATCCTCTGCCTCTTTGATTCCTGGAATTCCTAAAGCAATTTTCAGTTGTATGATTAGTTAGTCCACAAATAGAACATGGGTTGGAGTCTTGGCATCTCCCCCTGCCTTGTCTACCTCCTCTTCCTCTACCTCTGCCATGTCTTCCTCTACCTGCATAGTTAGCTTGATATGTACCTGCTTCATCATCCACTTTCTTTGCCTTTCCTTTGTTATCTTTAGACTTGCTTTTATCCGTGTATAAAGCTGAAGATTGATTACCTTTAGAGCTTTCTCCATTTTTTATAAGCTTTGCCTCTTGAGTAAGTAGTTGTCCAATGAGTGTGTTGAAATCAGGTACATGCATGTCCATGTACAAATCGATAGCTGTGGTGAATGCTTCCCACTTGTCATCTGCCTTCAAGCCATTGATGACCTGCCTTACAATTTGCTCTTCATCTATTACCTCTCCAATGCTTCCCAACTGATCCGCTATGTCCTTGAGCTTTGTGACAAAATCAGTCACATTTTGTTTGGGAGTCTTCTTGAGAGTTGTGAAATCCAGCCATAGTTGATGCTTCCTAGCTTTGGTACTTGAAGAAAAGAAAGTTTCAAGTGCATCCCACACTTCCTGAGATGTCTTACAACTTCTAATGTGAGGCAACAAAAAATCTGAGATAGAGTTGAGGAGATAAGACCTTGCAAGTGCATCCTTGGAGCACCATGTGCTCAATCTTTCTTGCTCTTCTTGTGTTGGTTGACTTTTGTTCCTGAAACTTGGCATAACTTCATCTCCAGCCACATAACCATATAAACTTCTACCTTGGAGATAGGCTTCCATTCTTAATGACCAAGCTGAGTAGTTACCTCTGTCTAATTTTTCAATTGATGAAGGAAATCCATCTGCCATATTGTCCAACCTTGCTCTGATACCACTGTAAAGAGATGGATAGGTATGTGCTTGAAGATGAAGAGGTGTTGCAAAATCCTTGATCTACACCAGCCAAATGAACTCCAGAAGTATATGGTGGGCCCTTTTAGCTTGCCTATGGATGTATTAGACACCCTATGTACCTTGGAAGATCACTCTAAAAAAGATAGATCAAAACAGATAAGTTGGAGTTAGCTCAGAGGTGAAAACTTGCTATTCTTGGTTCATACACCTGTCCAGTGTTTTACATAATTCTCTGAGCACAGCAGCAATTAGCTTAATTCCTCTTGGGGAAGTCTAGATAACTTAAAGAGCTAACTTTCAAGAGTAATCTCATCAAAAATAACAAACCACACACTGAGAATGAGTTTTAACAAGTGATGACATCATCCCGATTTTCATGGGCTGCTATAGAAATAGACTAGTGAGCAGAAAAATCAACATAACTCAAAATGTAGGAATCCAATGATTATGAAAATTTGTATGATTATATGAGACAGTAAGCTTAATCTAACAAGCTTTAAATAACTGAATTTGGGTAAGTAACCACTGAGAAACACCTCTGACAAGATGAGTGAAAAAGTCGGGTACCTGACAGAGAAGTGAAGATGAACAGACCCTGTTGACTTCAAATGATTATAACTGAAGATTGCAACATTCAAATGACATGAAAATTTGTGAGAATATAGTAGACTTATAGAACTAACTTTACCAAGTTAAATCACTGAAAATGGTGCACCAAGCTCAGAGAAAACATCTCTGCAAGCTGACTGAGAAAACTGAGAGTAATGGCAGTGAGTAGTACACTTCACAAGAACATGGAAAGATGAACTCAAATAATCATGAAAATGAAAGTATATTGCTTGTACAATACAATGACTTACTGATACATATGTGTGCCTTGTAATCACACCTTGATATGGCATAAAGCTCAGCTCTTGGAGGTCTTCACATAGGTCTCTCTAACCACGACTAAAACTGCCATCTATTTATAGTTGAGTTTGGGAGGCTAACTTCCCTCAATCACTCTCCAATCAATCAATGATTGATTTGATTCTCTACCTACCAAAAATCACGAATTCGTGGCTCCTCTTTCCATTCTTGATCAAGTGGACTCAACCACTTAAGATTCTTTCACTTTTACATTAAGTAAACTCTTCAAAAGTTACAAGAGGTAGTTCACAAGTGAACTTTACATAGTCTTCATTTTAAGGCTTTTTCTATGACTTTGTGGGACTCAAGCCAATACTTAGGCTTGTCATAGACTTGCTCCAACACTTATTGGCCAACAAGTTCAAGTTTTTTTACTGATCATCAAGCCTTATTGTATTTGGTCAATAAACCTTGCAATAGAGGATGCCTAGTAAGATGGTTCCTCTTACTAATGGAATATGATTTTGAAGTGGTTGTTAGGAAAGGTAGAACCCACCTCAGGGCAAACCATCTTTCTCGCATCACTTCAGGCGAGTCACCGCAAGGAGTGTCCGATGAATTGCCCGATGCTTATCTGTTCAATTTAGAAGTTGTACCTAAATGGGCAAATAATTTGGTACCTATCTTAACCTTTGGACCTACAAATAAGAACGTAAAAACAAACAAAGAAGAAATTATAAAATCCCAAAAATATCGAATATTGGCAGGAAGCATGTATAAACAAGATATAGAGGGTGTATTAGCTTGTTGTGTTGGGGACGATGAACATAGTAGTTGGTTGCAACAAGCCCATGAAGGAATGTTAGGAAATCACTATTCTAAACAATGAACATTGCAGAATCTAAAACGTTTAGGAGTGTATTGGCCTAGCATGGACAAAGAAATACAGGAATGGATCAAGAATTGTCCAGTGTGTCAGCAAAAACCCCCAGTGGAGCATGCGACCCTTTATCAAGTGTTATTAATTCCAGATTGGAGCACTCCATTGGTAGAATTTATGAGATCAAGAAGATTACCCCAAGAGGCTAGTCTAGCAAGAAGACAAAGCATGAAACAAGAAGCTCAAGGCTATGCCTTAGTAGGAGACAACCTATACCAAAGAGGCAAAGATGGTTACTTAAGATTGTGCGTTCATGAATCAGACTATTTAAAGGTCTTAGAGACTGCACACAGTGGTGTTGCAGGTGGACATTTTGGTCCTGACCGAGTGATCAAGACCATTCTATTCTTAGGACTTTGGTGGCCCACTCTCCATATGGATGCACATACCTATGTGAAGAAATTTGACACATGCCAACATGCACAATATCCTATCAGAAAAGACGAGATGCCTTTGAGGCCCATGATGGGAGGTCGTGCATTCTCGAAGTGGGGTATAGACTTTGTAGGTTCTATTAATCCCCCAGCTAGAAACTCACATGCAGAGTACATTATTGTAGCCACAGACTACCTTACCAAGTGGGTAGAAGTCAAAGCCACAACAAAGAATGATGCTCAGACAATGGCAAAGTTCTTATTTGAGAATGTGTTCACGAGATATGGGTTACCAATAGAACTAGTAAGCGATAGAGGCACACACTTCTTGAATGAAGTCATTGAAAATCTTCTCCAAGAATTCTTGGTGATACATAAGAAGTCTGCCCCCTATCACCCACAAGCTAACGGACAAGCCGAGAGCATGAATAAGATCCTATGTAACGTGTTGACAAAACTTGTAAATAATAAACGCTCTGATTGGGACAAACAACTTCATCATGCTGTTTGGGCTTATCGAGTTGCCTATAAAACGATACTCAATGCCACCACATTTCAGATGGTCTTTGGACAGAAAGCTGTGCTACCATTAGATTTCTTAATCCCAACTTTAAAAGTAGGACAAGAGTATGAGTGGAATGAACATGAGTTATCCTCAAGAATCTTTGAACTAGAACGCTTAGGTGAGACAAGGCTACGCACGGTAACAAGCATCTATGCTGCAAAGAAAAGACAAAAGGCATACTTTGATGCACACATCAAGGATAAGGGACTGAAAGAGGGAGATCTAGTGTTGGTTTATACACTAAAGCAACATGCCCGTAAGTTGGAAAAGCGAGGATATGGACCCATGATCATTAATAAAATTTCCACTAGCGCGGCAGTTCAATTGGCCACTTTGGAAGGTGACGTCTTGCCAAGCTATATTAGTGGTTGTCGAGTCAAGCTATATCAAGAACCTCTTATAGAGGATATGCTAATGAGACTCAACACTGCTAAGAAGCGAAAAGAAGAGGAGTTAAGGGTGAGAGAAGAATCACAGGCAGAGGCCAGAGAACACATTAGGAAAAATAAGTTAAGGCGACTAGGCCTAGATATCAACTCAAAAGCCCCAAGATATCACATGGATATGTGCCGAAATTCAGGCATAATTATGTCTCAAGTCATTGACCGACGTCCCTTTGTGATCATAGAGATAGGACAAGGAAAGGGTGCAAGGACTGTGAAAGCATTGATTGACTCAAGTGCAGCAAGTAGTGCAGTTAGATTGTCCTACTGCCAAGACTTGCAGTTGAACATCAATCCCATAGAAGCTTATCTCATAGGACTGGGAGCTATGGAAACCCCTTGTTTGGGTGAGGTGGAACTTCCCATCTACCTTCAAGATGTTCCAATGAAAGTCAAAGCGCGAGTGTGTCAAGATGAGAACCTTACAGAACCACTTGTCTTAGGTCAAGATTGGATCTATGACCATGCAGTTAACTTAAACCTAAGAAGTCAAATTCTTCAAGTTTGGGTACATGAACAATGCATTATATTAGAATTAGAGAACTGCATACTCATAGATCATGGCACTACACACTCTCTTAGTTCCTCTAAGACTAATCTTCATGAGCAAGATGTTGTATGTGTCAAAAGCTCTATGATCGAGAAGGACTCAATCATGGAAGGACAGTCGCAAAAGCAAACAAACCCTCCTTCTTTTTCGAAGAGTAAAGCATCCATAGTAGTTCAACCTAAGAAGAATGCACAACAATTCAAGACAACTGCTATAGCAAATAGAAAGACATCATTCCATAAGAAAGCAGTTCCGGGCATGAGGTAGATCTGGGTATGCAAAGGAGAGCAACCACCAGCCTTACCCCCGCAAACCCCATCCAGGCAAGCCAACCAGGCCAGAAGACGAAGGAAGAAGCTTGGACAAGCTCAACCACAAAGTATCCTACAAATTTGGGTGCCTAAGAAATTAGTTGCAGCTCAACAAGGGTGATTATACATGTGGGTACCCAGGAAGCTCTTACATCCACAACAACCTATGCTCTCCCATACGCGAAAAGTCTCAACAAAGAAGCCAAGGCGAGGCAAAGGTCAGAACCAAACACCAAGAACAAAAGTAGACCAACTAACCTCTCCAACGCGAGTCAGGCGACCAACCACAAAG
>CM035417.1:190010410-190020410 GCA_020310875.1 Ceratopteris richardii | reverse complement strand
TCTGGAAAAGGAGTCACCTCCAAGTCTAAGGTGAGTGCAAGTGACAGAAACCTCTTCTTCTATGAATCGATACTCACCAAAATTCCTCGGGGAGATTCAGGAAGAGAAATGGGCTAAAGAAAGTGAAGATCCTCCTCCAATTGAACTTGTGGATGATGTGCATGATCAATTCCCGCAAGACATTCCTTCCATTTATGGAGATCAGGAGAGTGCCGAATCTCATAAGAGATTAGACTTCGAGTCTAATTCCTTACAGGAACTACCCCATTTCACAGGCCCATGGGAAGCTAAGTCCACTTGTATAAGAGCACCCACAGTCATGATAAGAAACGAAGACTCAATCATACCTAGGAATATGGAGGTAGTGAAGAATACTAAAGTGCAGTGGAACCTCAGTTTAGAAGCCTGAATTGTGGAAACATGTAGCCAAACAAGTTCCAAACGTAGCAAAACCTCATTCCCAGGTAGGATCTCATAGAACAGTGTCAGAATTACCCTTGGACAAGATAGGAGACATGAGTGAAGGAGAAGAAGGAAAAATCTATCTTCCCATCACTCATCAGGGTTACACAACCAAGGAAATTTTGGACTCAGGTGCACGAGTTGCAATTGCTACCACTTCCCTATGGAAGCGATGGGCAAGCCAGCACTCAGACCCACGAGAATGAAGTTACAAATGGTGGATGGCCAAATTGAGAGACCCTTAGGATTTCTAGAAGGAATAACTCTCACTACATGTGGTGTTGAGTTTGAACATACTTTTGCTATATGTGATTTTAGCAAAAATCAAGCCTACGAGATGATTCTGGGAGGACCATTCTTGACACAATTGCAAGTAGTACAGGATTGGGGAACAAATTCTTTGTATTTGCAACACTTGGGTGTCACAACCAAAGTGAATCTCAAAGATTTCTCTCATAGAGATGTGCCCCCCCATTCAATGGAATCCCATCCATAGAGCCACAGATGATACAGAGTCAGTGCATTCCATAGGATTAGGATCCTCATGGATGCATGAAGACACTCACTTATGGATGTGTAAAGTGGATGAAGAGGAAGAGAAAAGGGAAAAGGCTAGAGAGGTAGGTGCGAAGGAAACACATAGACCAATACAAGACCCAACCTATGCACCTGTAGTATTTCCCAATGAAGAGTTTGAGCCTCATGGATGGGCAGAAATCTTAGCAACTATGGATGTAACCATCAATGAAGAGCAATGGACCCCCCACTGTGATGAGGATGGCTATGATGTTTCAGTCTTCACAATAGAGCCAATCATGTGTGATCCAATTATTGAAGAATGTGAACCTAGCATTGATGCGTTTGAGGATGCAAGTGACTCCGATCTAGAGTCAATCATTATGGACCCACCCTTTGCATCAGATGAGGAATATTTTTATGAAGTAGAAGCTCACCCTCAAAGGCACGAAGAAATTATGAATGAGGTGAGATTAACCACACAAGTGACCACTAAGAACGAAGGCAAGAAGAGGAAGAAGAGAGAAGCCACACCAAAGGAAGAAGAATCTTTGTTTGAGGTCCTTGAAAACTTCAAGAAATATGAAATAGAAGATAGGAGAGTCATGGTAAGAATGCCTAAATGTGAAGCCGTCATAGGAGAGGCCTATGATAACAAAGAAACTACAAAGAAAATCATCGTGACCATAGAGGAAGGTGAAGAGTGATGCACTTACATAGGAAATTACCTAAGTGAGGATGAGGAGCAGGAGTTGATAGCCTTACTACGAGAATATAGAGATGTGATTGCATGGAGTTACAAGGACCTGAAAGGTGTAGACCCTGACATATGCTCACATACGATCGCCATGACCTCAGAGACCAGACCCTCTAAATAGAATCCATACACATACAATGACAACTGTGCTGCCAAGATCAAAGAAGAGATAGATCGCTTGGTTGAAGCTGGATTTATCTATGAAATTGAGCACACTAAATGGGTATCCCCCATTGTAGTGGTGCCCAAAAAGAATGGCAAATTACGTGTATGCATTAACTTGAAGAAGGTTAACATAGCCACTATTAGAGATAGTTATCCGCTTCCTATCATTGAGCATCTATTAGAAAGGGTAGCAGGCAAGGAAGTTTATAGCTACCTGGATGGGTTCTCTGGTTATAATCAAGTAGCCATTGCACTAGAAGATTAGCATAAGACGGCTTTTGCCATAGAGTGGGGCATATTTTCTTTTTGATAATGCCATTTGGTCTAACCAATGCGCCTGCAACCTTCTAGAGACTGATGTGCCATGTGTTTAAAGAGTTCTTGAGGAAGAATTTGGAAGTCTATGTTGATGATCTCTGTGCTCATTCCAACATGAGACAAACACATGTACCTAAACTTAGGCAAATCTTTGACAAATGCAGAGAATATCAAGTCTGCATGAACCCAGAAAAGTGTGTTTTCATGGTCAGGCAAGGCAAGATTCTAGGACACATAGTGTCAAAGAACGGCAGACCTATGGACGAGGAAAAAGTTAGAGCTATTGCAGAGCTACCTAGGCCTAAGAATGTCAAGGAAGTATTCATACACATGTATGCCATCATTGCAAAGCCTTTGTACGGACTTTTGACCAATTTTGAGTGGAGTGATGAATGTGAGAAATCTTTCAATGAGCTTAAATGGCGATTATGTTTAGCACCAATCTTGACTACACTAGATTGGAACAATCCATTCCATGTCCATGTCCATGTGGATGCATCCAATTATGCTATTGGGTGTGTACTTGCACAACCTAGGCGTGAAGGTAATATGGATCTTCCAATAGCCTATGCTAGTAGGCAGTTAAATGCAGCTGAACAAAATTATACCACTACTGAGAGAGAAGGATTAGGCATGGTATATGCGGTGAAAAAATTATATCCGATCCATTCCATGTCCATGTGGATGCATCCAATTATGCTATTGGATGTGTACTTGCACAACCTAGGCGTGAAGGTAATATGGATCTTCCAATAGCCTATGCTAGTAGGCAGTTAAATGCAGCTGAACGAAATTATACCACTACTGAGAGAGAAGGATTAGGCATGGTATATGCGGTGAAAAAGTATAGACACTATTTGCTTGCAAGTAAGTTTAAATTTTTACTGATCATCAAGCTCTACTATACTTGGTAAACAAGCCTTGCAATACAGGTAGATTAGTAAGATGGTTCCTCTTACTAATGGAATATGACTTTGAAGTAGTGGTGAGGAAGGGCAAGGCTCACTTGAGAGCATATCATCTCTCGAGGCTCAAATCCAGAGAGGCCCCACAAGGAGTATCATATGAACTTCCTGATGCTTACTTGTTTAATTTGGAGGTTGTACCACAGTGGGCCAAGACCTTAGTGCCAACACTGACATATGGGCCTAAACATCCAATAATAAACACTCAAGATAGGGAGGTAGTAAAAGCACATAAGTACCATATCATGGCAGGGAGTATGTACAAACATACAGATCAAGGAATATTAGCCTGTTGTGTGGAAGAGGATGAGTGCATGAAGTGGTTGCAATTAGCACATGTGGGTGCACTAGAGCAACAATACTCAAGGCAAAGAACTTTACAGACACTGAGGAGACTCAGAGTGCACTGGCCAACCATGGAGGTAGATGTCCATAGGATGTGCAAGGAATGCCCAATCTGCCGTACTAAACCACCAGTGGAACATGCCACTCTTTATCGAGTGTCTTTAGTGCCAGATTGGAGCAAAACATTAGTAGCCTTCATGAGGACGAGAACCTTTCCCCAAGATATGACATTGGCTAGACAAAGGGTCTTAGAACAAGAAGCATTAGACTATACTCTCATTGGAAATAATCTATACAAACGAGGAAAAGATGGGTATCGTAGATTGCGTGTCCATGAGAGTGAATATCTTAAGATCCTGGAAACTGCTCACCAAGGTGTAGCAGGAGGACATTTTGGACCAAATCGAGTGATCAAGGCAATACTATTTGCGGGTCTTTGGTGGCCCACACTTCACATGGATGCACATACCTATGTGAAGAGGTGTGATGTTTCTTAGCGAACGCAGTACCTTATACATAAAGATGAGATGCCATTGAAACCTATGATGGGTGGACGTGCATTCTCTAAGTGGGGAATATACTTTATCGGTCCTATTAATCCCCCAACTAAGGGTTCCCATGCTGAATACATTATTGTGGCCACTGATTATCTAACAAAATGGGTAGAAGTAAAAGCTACCATGAAGAAGGAGGCCCAAACAACAGCTAAGTTTTTATTCGAGAATGTGTTCACCAGATATGGGCTGCCAATAGAGATAGTAAGTGATAGAGGCACGCACTTCTTGAATGAAGTCATAGAAAACCTTCTCCAAGGATTCTTGGTGACACATAAGAAGTCTGCCCCCTATCATCCACAAGCTAATGGATGGCTAAGAGCACAAATAAGATTCTATGCAATGTATTGACAAAGTTGGTTAATAATAAACACTCTAGTTGGGACAAACAACTACACCATGTTGTTTGGGTTTACAGAGTTGCCTATAAAATGGTACTCCAAGCCACACCCTTTTAGATGGTGTTCGGCCAAAATGCACGCTACCATTGGACTTTTTGATACCTACATTGAAGGTAACACAAGAGCATGACTGGACAGGCCATGAGCTCTCCTCTAGAACCTTCGATCTTGAACGGTTAGGTGAAACACGATTGAGAGCTGCAACAGGAATTTATGCAGCCAAGAAGAGACAAGAAGCATATTTTCACGCACATGTGAAGGATAAGGGCTTGAAAGTAGGAGACCTAGTCCTAGTCTACACCTTGAAGCAGCATGCATGGAAATTAGAGAGGAGAGGCTATGGACCAATGATTATCAATAGGATCCCCACAAGTGGAGCAGTTCAACTAGCCACTCTAGATGGCAACATCCTACCAAGTTACATCACTGGATGCAGAGTCAAGTTATATCAAGAACCCCTCATGGAGGAGATGTTAAATCCACTCAATACTGCAAAGCAACATAAAGAAGAGGAAAAGTGAATTCGAGAAGAAGCATAGGTAGAAGCTTTAGAACACATCCGACGAATGAAATTGAGAAGACAAGGTAGAGATCAACCTATGCCTGACACTCAAGAAGCTCTAGGTTATCACATGGCCATGTGTGAGGCTTCAGGTGAAAATTCCCATAGGATAGTCAATCGGCGACCTTTTGTGACCCTAGAGGTAGGACATGGAGAGAGTGCAAAGATCGTGAGAGCTTTAATTATCTCAAGAGCAGTGACTAGTGCAGTTCGACTTTCTTACTACCAAGAAGTGCAATTGAAGGTCAATCCTATAGAGGCATATCTCATAGGATTGGGAGGTGTGGAAACCCCTTGCATGGGAGAGGTGGAACTTCCTCTCTACATTCAAGAGGATCTAATGGTAGTCAAAGTGCTAGTATGTGAAGATGAGGATCTTACCGAACCTCTTGTCTTGGGCCAAGACTGGATCTATGATCATGCAGTCAACCTCAACCTCAGAAGTGGACTTCTTTAGGCTTGGGTAGGCCAAAACCGCATCACGATTGAATTAGAGAATCAAGCACTTAGGCCACTAGAAAAGGCACCAAATCTTGGTCCCTCCAAGAACCCACATGAAGATAACAATGCTATTCTTGTCCAAAGTTCTATGGTGCAGAAGATTGTCACCCTTGAAGAAGGTGCAAAAGTCAATGAGGAGTTCCCTTCTTTTCCAAAGAGGATTCGAGGAAAGCAAGGCGGGCAACACACGGAACAGAGGAGGCAGATAATCAAGAAGCATGAGCAATGACCAGTGCATTATAAAGTACCTCTTGGCATGAAGCAGATCTGGGTACACAAGGGTGAACAACCCTCGGATTTGGAGACAGGATCCCAAAGAAGCACCAAATGAACTACAGTGTCGAGGATTACAATAAAGGAGTATCCTAGGCATCAATCTAGACAAACCATTTCTATTTGGGTCCCATTGTGGTCAATGATGGCTATCCCAAATGCTAGACAGATATGGGTGCCCAAGACCTGCTTACGAGCTCAAATAGCTTCACCTCCATTCACAAGATTGAATCAACACTCACAAGCACCCTTGGCACAAATCCCAGGGCAAAAATCTACACTCCACACCACTACCTCTTCGGTCACACCTAGGAATGTTGGGAAATGGGTACCCAAAAGGTCCCAAATCCAAAACAATCCAATCCACAAACCTTTACATGTCATCACAACTAAAAGCTATCATTCCACAATCAAGGTTTGGAGACTTAAACCCTATATCAAACCCCCTGACCCACCCTTGAAAATCAATCCACTCTGTTGTAGGTGCATTCTGAGTACATTGCACATTCAAAAGTATGCATATAGGATGAACACTAACCTACTAACCAACATTCACACACATCACAAACACTTGACCCACTAACCCTTAACCACTTGGAATGTCATGTTAGTATTGTGGAGGGAACACCATAACATCATGTTTCCTATGCAATGCTAATGTGACTCTCTTCTTCTAGCAGATAAGCATCAACAATTACAAGCAATCTCATGGCAGAAGCAGCAGGCCCGAGCTCAGAGGCAGGAATAAGTACTGCAGGGATCAATGTGGAGAGTCTACCTATTGACGTGCCGCCAACGGAACGACCTGTAGAGCTGCAACACCTCCAGCAAATACCTATACCTGACCCTCCCACATGAATAACAGAGAGAGTCCATGGAAATTCTCATTGGTTCAATGGCATGCCATGACCCTTCGGGGAGGCTAAGTATATCTAGAAGCCCAAGTGTGAGTACGACAAATCATGGGTCTGATTCCAATTCTTTTCCAAGGAGTTTGAGACTCTCCAGAACACACAAGAACTTCAAACCATATGGCAGCGTGCAGGGCTGGCGGAGTACTTTACAACACCCTTACCCAAACCAGATCTCCTCCGATGTTACCACTTGGTCTCAACATTACATGCAAATGAAGAAAAAGATAAACCATGAACATTTTTTGTTCCTTCTCTATTGGGCAACAAAGAGTTGAAAAGGTTCAAACTTACATTGGAATTGATGAGCTCTGCTTTGAACATGCACGGCACACCTGTGCCCTCTGAGAAGGATGCTCTAATCCCCATCAACATGAAGAACCGAAAGCTACAAAAGTTGGAAGATATGGTGGCACTCACACCAATTGTGTCCATTCCTCTTCATATGTGCATGCAACATTTTGTGTTTCCTAGTCAAGATCGATTCACTCCGCCCCACAAACGAATCTGGTTTGCTCTTTACTTGGCGGAGATAGGTGCACTACCTATTAAGCTTCCTGTATGGATTCTAGAGAACCTATATGAAGCAATCAAAAGATCATCTAGGAAGCTCATGGCGAATGGTTGTTGTGCAATCATGTGCATTATCTAAAAGTGCTTAGCATACGATGTACCCATTGAACATGCTTTAACTTGGTCAAAACTAAAAATGTTTAAGAGACTCAAGACTGCCACACATCAATCCAAGCCCATGAGGGGCTCGATTCGTTGTGTCTAGACACGCGAGGTTCTAACGACTCCGGAAGTCTTGCCACGAGGGGATGCCATTGTGCCTCCCTTTACAGTTCAAATACCCAGGTCTGGATCCGAAGGCACATCACAAGCTGCCCCATTGGCTCCTCTCGTCGCACCAGAATTTGAATTCGCTACTACCGGAGATGTTGAGGGGATGAGCACCTTCGACTTTGAATCATTCTTGCAAAATACACAACTCTCTGATGTAGAATTCTTTTCAGACATAGAAGAATAGGGCACGTCTTCCCAAAGATGGAGGAAATCCACAGAAGGCCGCCATGTACACTGGGATGATGATCAATAGAGAACTTCATCTCAACAACGGGAACACCAAGAGGCTAAAGAAGGGGATGAAGAAGAAGCAGAAGAAGAAGAAACCACTGGAGCCCCAGCATGTACAGCAGAACTCCGAA
Organism: Ceratopteris richardii; assembly: GCA_020310875.1. Lineage (NCBI taxonomy): Eukaryota > Viridiplantae > Streptophyta > Polypodiopsida > Polypodiales > Pteridaceae > Ceratopteris > Ceratopteris richardii. The sequence goes on along the minus strand of CM035417.1, from coordinate 190,012,472 downwards.
GGCTGTATCAGATCATGGAGCGAGTGTGGGCACAAAAATTGATCATCGAACAAAATAGTAGAATGCTCATGGCTCAACTCTTGGAAGAAGCTGGAGTCGACTCAGAATACAATGAGGGTCTCTTATTTATGGCAGAAACGTATGGTGTAGTGGAAGCAGTTTGATCACCGATACAGAGAACTCCCGTTCAATATGATCCGCGAAGATTCCAAACACGACCAGGGTCCGGTAAAAACATCCAGATTCCTATTACTACCATGGAAGAACCTATCATTACATCTGAACCAATTGAGACAATCTTCCAAGAAGCAAGAACCCGTGAACAAGAACATACAGTCACCACTGAAGATTATACCGAGCCACTACCACCCACACCCCCAGCGTCACCTCCTCGATTTGAAGTTGGAGACACCACCTCGACTCCCCAACCCACAGAGCAAACCTTCATCTTTTGTACTCCCACCTCTGGTTCAACTTTGTTCTCCACCTTTGAAAACTCTATCTATCAAGTCACCACCATCACAACTGACTCAACCGAACCGCTCATGGAGATAGCCATAGGACAACCAACCTCCACAACCTCTGTCATAGGCCATCCTAACACTAGATCCACATTTCTCGGATTTCCTATCACGTCATCTCCCTTCACTACCTTTCCACCTCCAGTTTCTCACTTCCCACCCCCCATACCACCAATTCTTCAACTCCACAATGACTACTTTTCTAGAATGTTTCAAACCACCACCCAACCCCTCTCGTCGAGCCCATTCACAACATCCACAACACACTTATTCAACGATCACACATGCATCACCTACCATTCCGATATACATGGTAGACACTACACTCACGTCCACCCCTGAGGGTATGGACATTTCACTGCCAACAACACATTCACCTCCCCCCACACTTCCACCTTCCCCCATTCCCCCTCCACCAATTTCACTTGCACACACATCTCTTGTAGATACAACATTCACACTTCCCATTCCCCAATCCGCTCCCCTTGCATCTTCCAATGTACAAACCACACCTTCATCCGTAGGCAATGCATTTGACACCATGATTGTGTGTATGTCATAGTTAAGGACATAATACAATCAGCTACAGGCACATAACCAAAGGTTACAAGAACACTGAAGCATTATGAAAATGCCTCGATACACTGGAAGAGGACAAAGCCAGTCTCCAAACTCAATTTCAAACCTTACAAGAGGCTCACAGCATGTTGGAGACACAATTTCAGAATGTCGATCAGGAAGCGATCCAAGCATTGGAAAGCCATTTGCAAATACAACTAGAACAAAATTCCAAACTCCAGCGCAATATGGAACTACTCAAACGACACCTTGCAGTGGGATATGAGGAAAATAGACGTCTCCAACTACAGAACTAGGAAAACTTAGAGGCAACCATCAAAAGCACACCAGGGGCACCCATTAGTCCCTCTAAATTTCAAGCTATGACCCTAGAGAGCATCAAATCATTCTTGAAGACTATGCCACTTTACTCGATGCACATGAGCAGTTATCAGAAGAACTGGGTCAACTAAAGCAGACAAGACAAAAAGAAATGACAGCGGGTCCCTAAGCTACTACCTCAACCACTTCACTTGTCACGGACTCGGAGGCCCTACAAGATCTCCAAAAACAAGTCACAGAATTGCAGGCGCGTCTACTAGAATACAAAAAACCACCATCCCCACTTGAGGTGCCCACAAATGAAGCACCAGCCACGACAAGTGGAAGAAATGGGGAGTTCTCATGAAGAGTGCACAGTAATGCAAAATCAGGCCATGAGAATCATAGAAGAAAACGTGTTACAATCCAATTACTTCAAGAACTTGTCATCTAGATGCCTCATCCTCTCATCTGAACTCCAATACATGCCTTACTATGTTATTCTACATGATTACAATGCAAAAATACAGAGAGTCACGGGTAAGATCCCTTCCTTCGCTAGCCAGTTCCAACCCAAAGACCTTCCTCCAGACGTGCAGAAAGGCAAAATCCATCAACCGACATGGCGGCAGAAACTTCTCGAGAGATATCCTTAAATGCTG
>CM035417.1:190000410-190005410 GCA_020310875.1 Ceratopteris richardii | reverse complement strand
AGCTTTACATTAACTTCCATGGGATTTGAAATAGGCTTGCAATGTAGCATCCCAAACCTCTCAAGTAGGTCTAGAATATACTTCCTTTGTATGAGCATAATACCTTCTTCTTTGTATACAACTTCAATGCCAAGAAAATACCTAAGATCTCCAAGATCAGAGATCCTAAATTCCTTTCCAAGCTTTGCCTTGATCTCCTCAATGCCCTTTGTATCATTACCTGTAATGATAAGATCATCTACATACACACACATGTAGACCACAAGTTCTCCTCTTTGTTTGATGAAGAGAGATGGATCCGCCTTGCATTGATTGTAACCACATTTGATCAAATAGTCCACCAATCTTTGGTTCCAAGCCCTTGGAGCTTGCTTTAGGCCATAAAGTGCCTTCTTCAACCTACAAACATGATGTGGAAACTCTTTATGAACAAAACCTAGTGGTTGCTCCATGTATACCTCTTCTTCAAGTCTCCATTGAGAAAGGCATTCTTGATATCCAATTGGAAGAGCTTCCATCCTTTGCTAGCAGCCATTGCAATGAGTGTCCTAATGGTGCTCATCTTTGCCACGGGGCTGAATGTCTCTTCAAAGTCCACTCCATAGGTTTGTGCAAAACCCTTGGCCACCATCTTGCTTTGAACCTAGAAATAGATCCCATCTGAATTCCTCTTTACTTTATACACCCACTTATTACCTATTACCTTCATGTTCTCCTTCTTGGGCACTAGAGTCCATGTTTGATTTTCCTCAAGTGCGTCGATCTCTTCTTGCATTGCCTCTTTCCATTCGGTGTACCTGCTTGCATCTTCATAGCAATCGGGCTCATGATCTTCTACTACTTTGTTCATATATGCATAATGTGTTGCCATGTATGAATCATAAGTAAACCTTTGAGTTGGATACTTAACTCTAGAAGACTTCCTTTCTTCACCTTTTGGAGGAATAAACCTCCTTTGCCTTGGGAACTTGATCTCTTTCTTTGACGTGGCTTCTTTCTCCATCATGTGTCCCTTCATCATCTTCAACTTCATTACCTTCTTCATCCAACTCCACCAATGTTTGCTTTGCCTTTGTTTGATTGATTGTGCTTCATAGCTTGATGAAGATCTCCCCCCTCCATGGTGAGTTCATGCTTGAACTATCTTCATTGATGGAACACCTTGGGCCGCTTAGCTCTAGGTCGATTTGTTCTTCATCATGTCCATGCTTTTTCTTCTTCATAGTCCTGCATACAATCATACTTCTATATACCAAGGGAGTAGCTCATCAAATGCTACATCCCTTGATATCCTCAAGTCCTTTGTATTTGGGTTGAAGCACCTGTAACCTTTATGATCATTTGAATATCCTAGAAACACACACTTTTCTGCCTTTGGTTGTAGCTTGTGCCTCAATTCACTTGGCACATGTACATAACAGTACATCCAAATATCTTCAAGTGGGAAAGATCAGGTTTCTTACCATAATAGGCTTGATATGGTGTCAAGCCATGGATCCCTGAGGTAGGAGCCCTATTCATTAGATACACGGCGGTATTTGCTGCATCACTCCAAACATGTTAGGTACATTCATCTCATTAAGCATTGCTCTAGCGATCTCGGCAATGTCTATATTCTTTCTCTCTGCTACTCCATTTTGTTGGGGTGTGTACCTGCATGTTACTTGCCTCTTGATGCCTTGATCCATTAAAAAATCAGAAAACTCATTTGAGAAATATTCTCCCCCTCCATCGGACCTTAGCTTCTTGATATATGTACCTGTTTCCTTCTCTACCATTGCCTTGAATGCTTTGAAACATGTAAACACATCTGATTTGTTTTTGATGAAATAAACCCAAACCATCCTTGTGCAATCATCTATAAAAGTGACAAAGTACTTGTTACCTCCAATGGATTGCTCTTTCGTTGGCCCCCACACATCTGTATGTATCAACTCCAATGGATGTTGGCTTATGTAGCCACTCTTCTTGAATGGAAGTCTCGCTTGCTTCCCTAGTTGACAAGATTCACATAAATGCTTCATACCTTGTCCTTGGAAGTTGGGAAGACCTTCAACCAGCCTCTTGAATTGCATTTCCTTCATTCTTTGTATGTTGATGTGACCTATCCTCTTGTGCCACAAGTCCAACTCCGAAATCCTCTTGTTTCCATATGTGAAGTAGACATGTTGAGTAGAATGAGAATTTACCTCCAAAGTGAAGAGTCTCCCTTGCTTCTTTCCTCTTGCTATGACCTTGTACCTTGCTTAGGGTTCTCCACAAAGCATCCACCTTTGTTGAACCTTACTTGATAGCCTCTTTTCAACCATTTGCCCAACGGACACCAAGTTCTTTGTGATGGTAGGTACATGCAAGACATCCTTGAGACATCTTCCTTCCTCCTTGTCATCCAAAGCTACATCTCCAACATGGGAGATCTCATGGGCTGTATCATCACCTGTTTCTACATGTCCTTTACCTTTGGGAACATGTAGATTAGTAAACCAAGAAGCATTGCAACTCATATGGTTGCTACATCCACTATCAATATACCAAGTGTTATCTACTTTGCTTGAATTCCCATTCATGTGCATCATCAAGAGATTGTCATTTTCTGAACTTGTAGAAGCATAATTACCTTGGCCTTTGTATGAAGAACCTTGATTATAGTTCCTTTGGTTTTCCTCCTTGGTAGCAATCTCTAGCATAGTGGCCAAACTTGCACATATGTAACATCCTTCGCCATCTTGATTCCTGTTTTGTTGATGTCGTCCTCCCTCTTCCTCTTGATCTTCCTCTCCCTCTTTGTGATGAGGTGCCTTGGTCATGTCCTTGATTTCTTGAGTGGCCTTGCCTTCCTCCAAACCTTCCTTTGCCCCTTCCTTGTCCTTGTCTTCCTTTGCCCCTTTGATTACCTGCATAGAAAACTTGTGCATCTTTGCTTTTAGTTGAACTTCCACCTATGTTCATTTCTTCGGTGACCATGAGAGCAACCAATTGCTCAAAATCGGGAAGATTATCCCTTACATAAACTGAAGTGGTAAAGGGTTTCCACTTCTCATCATCTCTCAAACCATTGAGAGTATAAGCCACAAGATCGTCATCGTCTACGTGGCTTCCAATGGATCCCAATGCATCTGATAACTCCTTGACCTTAAGTATGTAGTCATTTATGTACTCCCTGAGCTCTTCCTAAGGTTGTTGAGCTCATTCTTGAGTTGGATCTTCCTTGCTTTGGTGCTTGTTGAATAAAGCCTTTCAAGTGTCTCCCATACCTTCATGCTTGAATCCAGGTCTTGGATATGGCCGATCATGTTATTGCTAATGTGTTGGGAAAGAATAAAGATAACCCTCTTGTCTCTTTCATTCCATTCCCTAAAGGCCCTTCTCTGGTCATTGGTTGGATTCTCATCCAACCTAGGTCTTGGTTCACTTCCACTAATCAACCCCAAAGGCCCTTGCCCATAAGATAGTTGGAGACCCTAAATCTCCATGGTTGATAGTTACCTTTGTCTAGCTTTCAATTTGAGTGTTGAAGTCTCCCATATCTAGTCTTTGATACTTGACCTAGCCCTTGGCTAATGCTCCAATGTGTGTAAAATGAAAATGAGGCTCTGAGGTTACCTCAATCCAAAGCTTTCCTTAGATGGACACCTTGTGCTCTTGCAAATTTGAGTAGAATAGCTCCCCCTTGATGTGAGCTACCTCCAAGAAGCTTTTGTTGATGCAACTCTTCAACCACCAACTCCAAGAGGTCTTCTTGCTTGTATGTGATACCTCCAAGATGCCCAAATGCTCTGATACCACTGATGGGGGAAGTATCTCAACCCCTAAGCAACGATGAAGCGCGAATGACCTCCACAGGTATCCTTCTTTGACCTCTGCACACCAAAAATGCTCTTACTCAGAGCTTATGCACAGAACTCCAGTGAGCTTTTGTAGACCTGTAGTAGACACCAAGGGCTTTCCAACAAAACAATTTCAGTTGAAATGGATGCTTACACAAAGAGAAACAATGTCTACAACATGAGCTAGTTGAATGCTCACAACTGCTAGTCAACCAGAGACCTCACTTCACTCCAGCAAACTTTTCTCAGAGATTATACAGAGAATGAATCTCAAACTTAAGTCAACTTTAGAGGACTCTAATAGCTACCCAATGACACCAAAATCATAGCAAATTGATACATAGAGAAGGAGAACCAGCCCTTACAACAGAGCAAAATATTCCAACAGAGCCTACACAAAGAGAGAGATATCAATCACACAACTTCACTAAAATGAATGTTGCTCCCAGCTTACTCAGAGAATGCTCCAGAGAATTGGTAAGCATAAAATAGACTCTTATAGATATCCAATGAGACAAGAATTACATCAAATGGATACCATATGAGGGAGAACCAATGCTAACAACTCAGGGGTAGAGAGTTGCAACACTGCCTGCGCACACACATAGATATGCCTACTAAAAGAAAACAAACAAGCAAGCAAGGGGGTTGCTAAAGCAAGGGGCTTGCTTATCACAACTCCAGCACTTAGTGCTCACTTTACATGAGCTAAAACTCCAAGAAGATGGCCCAAAAGAAGTCGGGATACATGCTCCTTTTATAGTGAGAGGTGTGCCCCTAAAATCTAGGAACTACCTTTCCAAATCAGCCTCCTAACTTGGAGGAATTAGTTGAGATGACTTGGGGAGTGGTTGAGTGACTTTTCTTGATGGAATCTCGTGGCTTTTGGCTTCCTTTGATTGCTCCACATGTCCATAAAAGATTCCCCATGAATTTTTAGCTTGAAGCTTGACTTTTAACACATATGCATATACATATACATATACATACACATCTACATATACATATGCATATACATTACATATACATATACATATACATATACATATACATATACATATACATATACATATACATATACATATACACACATACATATACATATACATATACATATACATATACATCTACATATACATAACATATACATATACATCTACATAAACATATACA
>CM035417.1:189912913-189987913 GCA_020310875.1 Ceratopteris richardii | reverse complement strand
TTTGTGCCAAAGGTATATACCAGTTTCTGTTCGCCAGTTTAAGCGTCTCGAAGTCTGCTACAGGTCTAGCAGAACTCGTGTGGGCAGTTCTGTTCAACTTTTTGAGATACAGTCAATTTTCTGCATCAAGGTATTTTAGTCACCGGCCATGGCTGAAAGCAGTGATGTATTCCGTATGTTGGCTGTTGAGGATAAGTTGGATGGTACCAACTACCCATTATGGGCTTATATGATGCGACATGTACTGGTTGCAAAAGGATTGTGGAACATTGTGCAGGGTGTTGAAAGACGTCCTGTTACACCTGTAACGACAGGTACTGCAAATACAGGTGTTGGAGCTGATGAAGATGGTGTCGAAGATGATATTCCGCAGATTCCTGTTCGTGCTGCTGTTTCTGTTGCACCTACTGCAAAGCAGATTCGTTGGGATGGCAGAGATGCCAAGGCACATGCATTGATAGCTTTGTCTGTCAAACGTGCCATTATTCCTCACATTCGCTCTTGCAGAACAGCAAAGGATGCTTGGGATACACTTACCACTTTGTACCAGGCTAGGAATGAGGCTCGTGTTGCTTACCTCCGAAAACAGTTGGAGAGTGAGCACATGAATGAAGGTGATTCGATGGACAGTTTTCTTACAAAGATCAAAGACCTGAAGGAACAATTGATTTCTGCTGATGAGGTTATACCAGATAGCTCACTTGTGCAGACCGTTCTGAATGGCCTTCCTGATTCATATCAGAGTTTTGCCTCTACTCTTCGATTGATGATGAAAGGCAATCCGAATGCCTTGTCATTTGAGGAATTAGTCTCTGTTGTTCTGTTGCAGGAAGATCAGTCCAGGCAGAACAGGTCCATTATGCGTGTTGCAGATCAAACTTTCCTGGCTAGTCAGAAGGGCAAAGGAAAATGGAGCTCTTCTACTAGTAAGCAGAAATCTGCAAATGCTTCACAATCGAAGAACCAGGATAAAGATGAGAAGAAATCAGAAAAGCAGAAATTGTTCTGCAAGTACTGTAAAGGAAATGATCATATTATAAAGAACTGTCCAAAACTGGCTGCTAAAGAGGCAAAGAAGAAAGAGGCTGGAATGGTTGTTGCAGAGGCCTCTACACCAAAAACAGAGTCTGCAAATCTTGTGCAGGAAGAAGAATGGGCGTTTACTACTGTCTGCAGTTTTGACCCATCTTCTCATGATCAGTGCATGTCTGCAGTAGACTCAGATGTTTGGTACTTTGACAGTGGGGCGACCAAACATATTACCTCGCAGCGCAGTTTCTTCTCTTCACTCGAGCCTGCCCCTACAGGGAATACTGTCACATGCGCCAATAACTCCTCTTATCCTGTTATGGGAGTTCGTAAGATCATTCTGACTACTACTGATGGTAGTTCTTTCACTTTGTCAGATGCTTTATTTGTGCCAGGGATCAAAAAGAACCTGTTATCAGTTTCTGCATTAGCCAAGATTGGCTTGGTTGTGAAATTCGTTGATGACAAGTGTACAGTCCATGATCTCTCAAATGGCGATGTGATTATTGCTTCTGGCATTTTATGTCGTGGGCTGTATAAGCTAATAGACTATGAAAGATCTGTGAATGATTCGGCATGTGCAGTTCATGATTCTCAGGCTATGTCAGATGCAAAGCTTTGGCATGCACGCTTTGGTCATCTGAATTTTGCTAGCTTGTTACGCCTGCAGAAATCTGAAATGGTGTCCTCTTTGCCCAAACTTGAGGCACCTGGAAAACATGTTTGTGACGGCTGTATTTTGGGCAAAATGCAGCGTTCTTCCTTTCCAAAAGATGGTTCAGTTCGGGCTATGCAGAAATTGCAGCTTGTACATAGTGATGTCTGTGGTCCTATGCAGACACCCTCTTTTGGAAATTACCTTTACTTCGTGACTTTCATTGATGATTTTTCAAGGCATGCATGGGTATATCCACTCAAAGCAAAGTCCGAAGTGTTCATGTGCTTCAAACAGTTTTTGGTTTTGGCTGAAAATCTGTCAGCATGTAAAATGGGCACCCTCCGTTCTGATCGAGGGGGGGAATATATGTCTTCAGATTTTAATGCATTTCTGGCTGAACGTGGGATAAAACACCAGTGTACAGTGCCGTATACACCTCAACAGAATGGAGTTGCTGAACGAAAGAACAGGTCACTCATGGAGATGGCGAGGTGCATGGTCAAAAGTCAGGCTTTACCACATAGTTTCTGGCTTGAGGCTGTCATGTGTGCAGCATATGTACTGAACAGGTGTCCCACCAAAGCGTTGCAGTCTATCACTCCATATGAGGCTTGGCATGACCGCAAGCCATCTGTTGCTCATCTGCGTGTTTTTGGTTGTTTGGCATATGCATTAGTGCCTGAACAACATCGCAGAAAATTGGATGATAAGGCAGTAAAATGTATTTTTGTTGGGTACAGTTCTGAAAGTAAAGGCTATCGTCTGTATCATCCACAGACTAAACGCATTCTGGTTAGCCGTGATGTTGTCTTTGTAGAAGATGCTATTCAGCCATTGCTTTCATGTACTAAGGAGACATCTGTTAGCTCCAAAGACATGTATGATACTTTGATGCCTCTTTTTACAGGTGGACAGGCTAGCGCTGGTCCTAATGAGGCAACTTCTCAGCCTTTGCAGGTTTCATATGATGATGCAGATCATTCCATTTCTGATGCAGATTTACATGATGCACTTGTTGATGAGAGAGCTGATATTGAACAGGCAAAAACTATGCCAAAATGGCTGGTGCAGACTTTGCGTGACAGCAAATTAGATGCACCTTTGTCATATCGTACTCGTTCAGGCTCTCATAGTACCTCCTTTGCATCAGATTGCTATGCTATGGCTGCATCTAGTCTCTGTGATGAGAATGAGCCTGTTTCTTTTGATGAAGCACAAAATTCAGAAAATTGGATGGCTGCTATGCAATCTGAATATGATGCTATAATGAAGAATGGTACATGGTCTTTATGTGACTTGCCTCCTGGCAAGAAGGCCATTGGCACTAAGTGGGTATACAAGCTGAAGCGTAAACCTGATGGTACAGTTGACAGGTATAAGGCTAGGCTTGTTGCAAAGGGTTATGCGCAGGAAAGAGGCATTGATTTTGATGAGACCTTTGCACCTACATGCCGTATGACTACTGTTCGGAGCATTTGTGCACTTGCAGCCCATCATGGTTGGAATGTACATCAGTTGGACATTAAAACAGCATTTCTGAATGGTGACTTGCATGAAGAAGTGTATGTTTTTCAGCCCCGTGGCTTTGTGCAGAAAGGGCATGAAAACCAGGTGTGCAGGTTAAAGAAGGCGTTATATGGTTTAAAGCAAGCACCACGTGCTTGGTATGAGAAAATACATGCCTATCTGATTGCACATGGTTTTAAGAACAGTCCAACTGAAAGCACATTATATGTTAAGCGTGCTAATGATGTGCTTCTGATCATTGTTGTCTATGTAGACGACATGCTGCTCACTGGTCCTCTTGAGAAGCATATTGCTGATTTCAAGGCTGATTTGCATGCCTCATTTGAGATGTCTGATTTGGGGCATTTGCATCACTATTTGGGCATTCAGTTTATGCAAGTTGATGGTGGAATGGCTTTGTGTCAAACGAAATATATTGACACATTATTGCAGCGTTTTGGCCTTGAAGACTGTAAGCCTATTGCCACTCCTATGGAGACAGGTTTACGATTAAGTCTTCATGATGCTGGAGATGCATTTGATGCTATTCTCTATCAGCAGGCTGTTGGATGCTTGATTTACTTATGCATTACTCGGCCAGATATTCAGTTTGCTGTCTCACAGATGAGCAGGTTTATGCATTGCCCAGGAGTCACGCATTGGAAAGCGGTTAAGCGCATCTTTCTCTACTTGAGTGGTACTCGGCTACTTGGGTTGTTTTATCCCAAGGGGGGATCACTACCGCCAGATTTGCATGCTTTTTCTGACTCAGATTGGGCTGGTTGCTATGACACTCGTGTGTCCACCAGTGGTTTTTGCTTCATGCTTGGTAGCTCATGTATATCTTGGTTGAGCAAGAAGCAGCCTACTGTGGCCACTTCCAGTTGTGAGGCTGAGTATAGGGAAGCTTTCACAGCGACTGTTGAGTGTGTGTGGCTCAGACGCCTTATGGCTGATTTGGGTGTTGGCCAGTCTTCTGCCACCACCATCTTCACTGACAGTCAGAGCGCATTGGCAGTTGCGAGGAACCCTGTGTTCCATGCTCGCACTAAGCACATTGAGGTGCATTATCACTATGTCAGGGAGAGGTTCTCTGCTGGGGAGATCAGCTTGGCATATGTGCCCACGCAGGAGAACACTGCAGACCTTTTCACGAAGGCTCTGCCTAGGGAGAAGTTTGAAGCTTTCCGCAAAGCTTTGGGCTTACTTCCTTTTGTGGAGTGATTTCCACATAGCTCGGCACTTCCTTATACATGAGTGCCAGCTCCTTGTTCACCGCATCACTCCCAGGGGGGATTTGTTGATATATTTAGGTAGTGATGTGTGTGAACACTCCAGGACCGCCGGGGCACTTTTTTCCCTCTTTAGGAGGTTTTTTTCCCCCGGCTTGTATATACGCCTATTGCCCTAATGGGCTACTTATCTTTGTACATTCTCTAGTAATACATTCAGTCTTGTGTGTTGTGCTCCAAGCTTCTTCTTCTTCCTTGTGCTGTTCGCGTGCTTCCGCAGACGTCTAACTCCAACAAGATCCACATTATGTCCGCATATGCATGCAAAGATTAGACACGGTGTCCATTACAACAAGTTCAACAACATGCATGCACAGATTGGACAGGGTGTCCATTACAACAAGTTCAACAACCAAGAACGTCTCCAAAGAGATCTGTCATTAACATAAAGAAAGAGCAAAGCAAGTGAAAATGAAAGTAGCATGTGTAGAAGACATCATAAGCCGGGTCAAGGGTGTATCATGTTGGGATAGAGAGGGTGGAGCCATATGCTATTAAAGTACAATTATGATGAGTGTGTAGGGAGTTCTTACTCTATCTTGGGCCTAGTAAGACGTATGCATGGTAGCTCTGCAGGTAGCTTGTAACATGATCCTCTAGATTTCAGAGTAATGATGCAAAATATATATCTGTAATATAAGGCATGCATGATGGGGAAAAGACCCTTAGGTCCCTAATTTTTTCCACATACCCATGCATAGTACACGACAGCCTTCGAAAAGAAGTAAAAACGAAAATAAGGTAAACCTCGTTTGATCTGAAGAGTTCAGATTATGTAACTAAAATACGATCACATTATGTACACATGTGCATGCACATATAGGAGCAGGTGTCCGTTAAAACAAGTCCATTAACCAAGATTCCCTCATTAGAGAAAGAAAGAAATAATTATGATAAGTGCAGAGAAACCCTCACTCCATCTTGGGCAAAGTACATAGTAAGAAGTATGTGTAGTAGTACTACAAGTATCTTGTAGCATGATACGCAACTATAGTCTATACCCAATAAAAATACATTTCACAGCCTATCATCCAATTTTCAACATTGTTGTTCAGGCACTAATGCATACGTCAGACAACCAAAAAGACGCTAAAGAGCAAGAGATTGCTTGCAACTGTTCCAAGCCTCATATGGAGTGATAGACTTCAATGCTTTGGTCAGATATCTGTTAAGTACATATGTTGCACACACAACATCCTCAAGCCACAAACTATGTGGTAAACCCTCACTTTTGATGATAGACATGTCACCTTTCCAATTCCATGAGAGACATGTTCTTCCTCTGAGCAACTCCATTTTGTTGAGGTGCATACAGAACTCTACACTAGGTGTATATGGCACTGTATGCTGATTTTTATCTCACACTCGGCCAGAAATGCATTAAACTCAGAAGACATATACTCCCTAGTCCCTACTGCGATCATAACGAAGGGTGCCCATTTTACATGCTGATAAATTCAGCCATCCCTATTAACTATTTTAAGCACATAAACACTTCAGACTTCACTTTCAATGGATAAACCCATGAATGCCTAGAAAAGTCATTTATAAAAGCCAAGAAGTATAGGTAATTCCAAGATGAAGGTGTCTACATGGGACCATAAACATCAATGTGAATAAGCTCCAATTTATGTGCAACTCTAACTCATTCGCCTTTGGGAAAGGAAGAACACTACATTTTACCCAAAATATATCCCTCAGAAACATGCTTTGAACTTTGAAGGTGCCTCAAGTTCGGGCAAAGAGGACACCATCTCATATTTTTGCAGGTAAAGCAAACTAGCAAAATTCAGATGACCGAAGGATGCATGCCAAAGTTTTGCATCTCAAATAGCCTAAGAATCATAAACTACACATGCGGAATCATTCTCAGATTTTGCAAAATCTAGTGAAGAAACTACACTACAAGGCAATATGTTTGGCTACACCACTATCAAAATACCAAACATCATAGTCTACTATAGACACACATTGCTCATGAGAAGATGGTTGATAGTTATAATTAGTAGTAAACACCCACTTCATCTTTGACACCACTTGCATGCCCTTGCAGATATAGGAGAATGTATTTCAACACCCTCCACGATAGTCCACAAGCCTTTTCCTATCAATACATGATGCATCATGTATGCTACTATGCCCACAATGGGCAGTTAGAACCATCCAACTTCTCCTCAGCAACAAACATGCAAAAAACATCATAGTTTTCAGCCATGGCCAATGATTGTACCCTTATGCAAAAAATTGACCGACTATTAAAAAAAAAATTGAATGAAATACCCAATCAACCTCCGCTAGACCTCTGCCCACAATGGGTAGTTAGAACCATCCAACTTGTCATCAACAGCAAACATGCAAAACACATCTTTGCTTTCAGCCATGGCCAGTGATTGCACCAAATGCAAAAAATTGACCGACTCTTTAAAAAAAACTGAATAGAAATACCCAATCAAGCTCCACTAGACCTCTAACAGACTTTTGAGGGTGTTGTACTTGCAAACGAAAATTGTATATATATTTGGCACCAACTCATGAAATTGCCTGCACATTTGCTGCAAAAGTGTGATCGAAGCCCAAAACGAGCTCAAATCAACATTTCGATACCAAAGAATGAAATCGTTTTGAATTTCTAATGACCTTGAGTATGCTCACCAAATTTCATGTGATTCTGAGACTATGATCAAAAGGGTGACAACAATGCCATGTAGAAATAGAGACATTCTCTGATACCCATTGTTGGAGTTCGAGGACTACGGAAGCATGCAAACAGCCCAAGGAAGGAGAAGAAGCTTGGAGCACAACACTGAGTATATTACTAAGTGAAATGTACAAAGATACGTAGCCCATTAGGTTATAGGCATAGTTTTTCCATACGTGAACCATATTGCCAATGCATACGGGTATGGAAGTGTGAAAAAGGTATGGAATTTCATATAACATATCATACATCTGATAAAAAAAGTACTAAAAATATGAAAGTAATATATAAAACACAAAATAGCCATAAAATTGTCACCAATTTATCATAGATAATAGATAGAAAATTTAAATTTCAGGTTTAATCTATAGGAGCAATCACACTTCACCGTTGTAGAAAGTAGTTGACAATAGCCTCAAATTAGTATCTATGTTAACAAGTTTATTAACATTACAAGGTAGCAATCTATTCCGCCTCTTTGTGTATATGAGTGAATAAGTACTCCAACTCCTCTCACATGAAGAGGCACATGATCCTTGAAATAAAACTCTAATGGAAAGGGATTTCAATTTAGGTGTGCAGCCCCCAAACATCTCCCACTTTACACCTTGCATTCTTCTAGGATCATGAACAAGGGGTGAAGCAAATGAACCATAATCATTCTTGTACTTGTCATAATCTTCCATCAAGTCACCCATCAATTGCACATTTCCATTACAATACTTCTCCAAAAATTTTATCCATCTTCATGCACTTCAACATCACTTTCTTGATTCGTATCTTTCCATATGGGATGCAACATAAATTCCACTGCATGCAAATGGTGTATGCATCATGTCCCATCTATGAATGCATGAAATCTTGATTTCATTCAATTTTGATTCATCAACACCATCCATGCTTTGCAATTTCTCAACCATATGATCTGTGAGCTCATATATAAGCCCATGGTTGCACCTTATCTATCACATAAACGGAGAATCTTCAAAATCTGTGCAAACAACTTCACAATAAGCTTTGCATCATGCCGAATGCATTAGAAAACACAATATCATACACCTTAGTGAGTAAGGCTGACCTTGCGCATTTTAATTTCAAAAATTCATCATCCAAAAGCAATTTCTTGAGTCCTTGTAAGCATGTACCATCCAAAATATTCTCTAACATGATATAATAGTATGCAAAACGTGTAGGGGCAGGTTTTATCAAGTCCCTTAAGGGATCTAAAAGGTGCTAAAACTTTCTCGTTTCTTGTCACAAATTTCACAATCTTGCATGCACTTTCAACTACTTTAGACAACAGGGAAAACAGTGCCCCAGCGGTCCTAAGTAGGTTCACACACATCACTACCGAAATATATCAACAAATCTTTAGAAGGGGGAGTGTTAGATATTGGTCTTGAGAGACCATCATTATGTGTGTATGGGAAAAGGGTTTGTAAGCCAAGATCCCTAGCCTAGGGGACATCCTAAGGTTCTCACTTTAAGAGTTAGAGTCAATGGGCATGATGGCTACATGTCTCACTACTAAAGGACTCTAGAAACCTTCTAACTTGAGAGCACAAGGATAAAAAGTCACAACATGAGTTATACACACATTCCGATCATGCCCAATGACATGATCTCCTAAATTGAGAACCTTTGGATATCCCCTAAGCTAGGGACCTTGGCTAACTTGAGAGCACAAGGATACAAAGGTCACAACATGAGTTATACACACATTCCAGTCATACCCAATGACATGACCTCCTAAAGTGAGAACTTTAGGATATCCTCCGAGCTAGGGACCTTGGCTAACTGGCCCTTGTCCTATACACACATAATGTCACAATGATGGACTTGGCATCAATCTCCAAAGTATCTATTGTGAGCTATTTGTAACACCAAATCCTTAAGGATACTACTCCAGAAGGAACATTTGTCAATGTACACTTTCTTCGATATATTTCTGTTTGGCTCTATTCCCATTGACGGAATTGAGTTGTTTTGGGTGGTCTTTTGTGTGTTATGTCAACAAGGACCCTCTCAGTTAGCAACAAAGGGTAGACATTGTTTCATCTCGACATGGGGATGTCACAATATACATTTTTCATATGCTGCAGAGATCAATGAATCAGCATTGTTCTCTATGTAGGTAGTTCATCCTTAACATTCACACTAGCACCTAGGGTAGTGTGCACAATGTCCAATGTTCATAATTGAGAGTTCCGATCTAGTGACTGCTTGTATTGTTTCTTCTGCACTATCAGCCCTGTTTCTTTACCCCAAAAAAAGGGATTACACTGATCATTCCTACCAAATCCTGAATGACCAAGGAGAATAGAACAGATTTACCTGTTCTTACAGTCCAAAACTGTGATCCTTGGTAACAATGCTCATTTACTTCATGGACTAACATAAGATCCGCATGCAAAAGGAAGCTCCGTCAGCTTATTACTTGGAATCCCCTCATCCGCACGAAAAGGGGGTTCATGGTTGGTTGTCTGCCTCATGTTGCCTCGGGGAAGTTTGCCAGAGGTCCTAGGTGCAGTGTGGCTGATTGGATCAGCTTTAGGGGTCTCACCCTCGACTTGAAGAAGCATAGGTGCACGCGGATGCGCAATGCACCCCAGATGATCAAGGATGCTGAGATTGCTATACCGAGAGACTAGGCTTCCACGTTGATCTGTCGCCTCAGGAAGCCTGCCTAGGCGCCTTCACTCAGACGTAGGTCTTGATTGTTGCATGGGGCCTTACTTCAGACAAGGTCCTCTTCTTTGAGATTGGTGAGGAGGGATGGTTGATGAATTCTTCAATGGAGGCTGAGATCATCGTGGAGTGCACCTTTCAGCGAATTCAGGTGGTTGGCACTTGTGGCAACCGTCGGCACATTGATCCTGACCCGGCGGACCTTCGAACCCACCTCAAATGGAGTCTCTGGGCCAGGAAGGCTCGACTGTTATCTCTCCTTCGTTGGAACCCTGAGGAGTGACAGTGGCGCGGTCCTTTCTCCGTTTCAGAGGCCCACACTATTCCGTTCTTTCGATAGTCAGCTCGGTTGGGGCAGCGGATCATTCAGTCGCACCATCCGATCATTTCGGCTACATCTGAGTCTTGCTTGCGTGGTGGGCTCATGGAGGAGTTCCTCTTGTCTTTCTGGCATCGAATTTGGGGAGCCTAGTAGTCTCATCGGGTTACCCTCTTTCAATGGTTGGTGGCCCATAGGAGCATTGTTGTTTAGTGTTGGCACTTGGCTGAGTTACTGGGGAAGGCCTCCAGACTTCATGGGTTGTAGCTTTCACTCCGACTCTCTGCAGCATTGCCTTTGGGACTGTCAGCTGGCACAATAGATTTGGCAGCGGGTCTTGCAGCTCCTTACATGGTGCAAGGGCCCTCATACAATCACTTGGGGAGTGGTCGCTTGGGGCTCGCCTACTCGCCCTGCCCCATGCTATGAGCATGAAGCGGGCAGCACGATCCTCTTGGTTCAGGATGGGAGGGTTGGCACCACTCAGGATCTCCACCCTCCTCCATGGAGTGGTGCAGGCGACCCTTATTGGGAACTGATCAGCAGCCTTACCATGTGGTTTATCTGGCGAGCTCGATGTCGACGTATTTTCGAGCGTCACACTATTCCTTGGGCCGAGACTATTCGGGACGTTTGGTTGGAGCTGATTCATACTTTGCAGGGCAGCTGGACCATCTTCAAGGTGACTCTCATGGCACATCCCCGAGGCGGCTCGCCTTTCTTCAGCTTTGGAAGAATGGCGCCTTCTTTACCGTTCAGGGTGATATGATCCCTTGGAGCTACTAGCCACCTGCTTGGCTCCCCCCCCCCCCCCCCCCAAAAAAATTTCCTCTCCTAGGAGCTAGATTCATACTAGTTCTTTTGATGGATCATTGGGGTGAGTTATCCCCTTGTACTTGCTTGATGGATTGTAGCCCTATGGGCATTCTTTATTAACTAATGAAACGATCTTTTTGTGGGAAAAAAAAGATCCACATGCAAAAGATTCAAAGAGTCATTACAGGACCTGGACCTGTGATGAACGATGTTTACAAGTACGTAAGTGTTAATGATCTTACAAGAGAATTATCATACAAATACCACATAAGAGTGCAAACAACTCAAGATTGTAATAACCACAAAAAATGAAATTGATCAGTGAATTGATTTTATAAAAAAAACGTTGCCCAACAACCTTAAGAAACTTCAATCATAATTTTAGCTCCATTAAGTTCTCGAGAAATCCACGCTACAATACTTCAGCTTGTAATGGATTATACACAAAACTCTAAAATGTAATGTACATTCAATTAGGTATATAATACCAAAAGCTTAGCCATAAACAAAAGGTATTCTGACGAACCACTTTCAAGAAAAGGACAGGCTTTCACATGGTTAAGACTATGAATTAAGAGGGGCAAGGGTAAGTTATAGCAAAATTATTTACCTTCATTGAAAATGTTGAACCAACACCAGAAACAAATTCAAAGACTTTATGACTTGCTGCATCTGGGTCTGCATAGATCTCTACAGAAAAGCACAACATCTATTCAAAGAACCAACAGCCATTTTTACAAACATATTGTTCTACTGAGAATATTCACCTCCAGGGAAATTCCTATTTGCTGCAAAGGTTTTAGCCTGTGTAAGATTACATGCAATGTATCAGATTCATTGTTTGCAGATTTTCAGACACTAACTATGCCATGACAAGGCACATCTGTACTGAGAGTTTTGCCATTTACAATCCTATTACAGGAATAATTGAAATTTTTCGAAAGCAAGAAAGGATCATGGTCATGCAAACCAGAAGCTGTGGATGCTTGGACAATCGAAACAGTGCAAAAGTCTTAGAAGCACTAAAGCATAATGGAAAAATTGCATACCAATATGTCTATATAAAGCAAGAACAAAGTAAAAATAATTTGAAATCGCTCCATTTACCAGTCCGATTAATAACAGCACATTAGATTCATAGAATCATCATGAAAATGATCTCCATAACCATTTATGATAAGCAATCATCTAGGACCATGGATGTTGTGCACGAACTATTGAAAGAACACCTACAGTTGCTCAAAGAGGTTTTGTGGTCACTGAAACCTTTACCTGTTCCACCTTTCCCGGCCCAATAATTATCAAAGAGACACTGGCCTTATCCAACTCATCCTGCAGAGGCAAATCCAGGTAACTTAATTTACCATACATTGATGATCACCATGCACTGGATTAAATATTGGTTGGGGACTGCAACAACCATGATCTACCTTGCAGGAGGCTAGAAGGTCAGCTCGCTTCATACAAAGGACACAACTAAAAAAACATATCAAAAGATTACACATTTTTCTGGCATAAATATGACCTGCCCTATGAAAAAAAATATGACATACCCAAAATGGCGTGTAAAGCCCACTACTACTCGCCGATCTTTCCACAAATCTGTCAGAGAAATAGACTTTCCTTCTAAATCAAAGACCTTTACTGATTCCAAAGAATCAGCAAGCTTTTTAGAAACCTGCAGCTTTCTGCCTTTTGAAGGCGAGTCAAATGTCATACAGAGAAACTTCCACTTATCAGATGTGTTGGCATCACTTAAACTAACTATCAATGTTAGAACCCCAGACTAGTTGAATAGCCACTACTAAATAAAAATGTTTACTCATTTTGAATTGAACAGGAGAAATTCACCATATGTAAGAGAAAATAGTTAATTATTTATAACACATGAAAAACAACCTATATCAGTAGAAACAAAAAAAAAGTTTGCGATTTAAAAATGGGCCTGTATCCTGATTCTTGCATAGTTACCAGGGAAGACAACTATGTGCAATCTTACAAAGAGCACCCTGGTCTAAATGTGATTGGTCACCTTCGACAAAAGATTCTGATGAGCAAACCCCTGAATATGTCCATTTATTTGTTCCTGTAGTCCCTCAAAATGTTTCTTTAAGTATCACTTCATGAACCATGTCATGCTGGAAATCCTTTGATATTGCTTCATCACTCATCTTGTGGTAGAACTCCAGTCTCCTTTAGTGATCCCATACAAAATATAGTTTTTTCAAATTAAAAGAAGAAAGTGTGAATCATTTTTTTGGGTTTGATTTCAATCTTGTCCTGGAATGTTACTTCCACATGATTTTTTCAAGTGCTTTCCAAGAAATTGGAGTGTGGGAAAATGTAGAAGAAACTTAACCACAGATGAAGATGATCCAAAATAAGCCTCCAAGCGCCCCTCATGATGCTTCAAGCCTGGTTACTATCACATGTTCTCTCATCCAGATGTTTGTCTTTTGAGTTTGAAGTCCAATTCTTACATTTCAAAGACTGAATATTCCATTCTTGAGGCTAGATCCTTCATAGAAAAAGGTAATACATCAAATCAAGTCATGCATAACCTGTCATCAGGCCTTGTTGGAGCTGCAGTATCTCTATCAAGGCAGAAATCCTGCTAGGAAAGCTCATCTAAGGAAGCAATTACCCAATACACGAATGAAAGTTGGTGAGTCAATACATTCTCATATTTTGAAGCTTAAGGATATTTGTGATCAACTTTTCAATGTTGGTGTCAAACATTTCTAAAAAAGAGATAATAAACATTCTTATCAATTCACTTTCATTTACACACACATCTCTCTCTCTCTCTCTCTCTCTCTCTCTCTCTCTCTCTCTCTCTCTCTCTCTCTCTCTCTCTCTCTCTCTCTCTCTCTCTCTCTCTCTCTCTCTCTCTCTCTCTCTCTCTCTCTCTCTCTCTCTCTCTCTCTCTCTCTCTCTCTCTCTCTCTCTCTCTCTCTCTCTCTCTCTCTCTCTCTCTGAGATAGAGAAACTACATTTTGAAAAGTTGCAATTCTTCAAGATGAAGATTGGTAGAAGAGTATGGAAGAGAATGATGAGTCTATGGTGTCATCATCCAAAGGCAAGAAGAAGAAGAAGAAGAAGAAGGAGAAGGAAACTCAACAATAAGAGAAGGAAAGTAAGTCATCTTCTTCTAAGGCTTGCATCACATCTTCTTTAACCTCTACTTCAACTACTGCATCTATACCTAAGGAGGAATCTACCTCACCCAGATCTACACCTAAGAAGGGAATATGCCATTCTTCCAAGATACCAGGCCATCATATTGCAGAGTGCAAAAAAAGATTTTTTTTAAAGAAAAGAAGAGAGCTTCAAGTAACAATGCGTAAGAGGTATCAAAAGGTAAATCTTCTTTTCAAGAAGATACTTTTGCATGTGCTAGTATAGAATTAGTTTTTTTTTTTCAAACCGCATTGAATGCTATGTTAGAGAATCCTTGGATGCTTTACTCTAAAGCTACTAAACATATGATAGGTTGAAAGAAGGTATCGTCATCTCTTACTACTTAGTAATTTGATACGTAGAAGAGTTATCATTGTAGATGGTCATTATTTGGATGTTGTTATGTGAGAGAAATCACACTTACATCAAAAAACAGGTGGTAACTTCACTATTTCTAATGTTTTGTATGTATTAGAGATCAAGAAGAATTTGCTTTCTATATCAACATTTCTCACATATGGTTATAAAGTGATTTTTAAGAAGGATTCAAGTCAAATCCTTACACCTTATGAAGAACATTTTCTACTACAAGGTGAAAACAAAAGTGCCATGTTTATTTTGTTAAAAATCAGCCATGCTTACCTTGCTAGGTCATCTCTCTCTCCCAAAAAAAGTATGAAGTTATGGCATACAAGATTTGATCATATCAGTTATACAACTCTTGAGTATATAAAAGACAAAGGTATAGTTAAAAGTTTGCCAGCTTTTGATTTACCAAATGATGCATATTCATGTGCATGATGTTTTGAAGGGAGGATACATAAACTACCATTCAAGAAACATGAGTTTATTATAGCTACTAGAATCAAAAATTTAGATTTTAAGAAGTCATAAAGAAGGAGAATACATGTCTCATGGCTTCAAGTCATACTTGGAAAACAAATATCTTTCATCAGCTCACTATTGCTTACACTCCAAAGCAGAACGATGTTGCAAAGAGGAAAAAGCATATACTTGTTGAAATGGCACGTAAGCATGTTAACTTCAAAAAATCTTTCACCAAAGTTTTGGTTTCATGCTATTCATTTAGCTAATCACATTCTTAGTAAGTCTTCAACAAAAGTGTGATTATAGCATATGAAGCATATTATGGTAAGAAGCCCAATGTGAATTACTTCAAAGTTTTGGTTTCCCCTTCTATATTCACATTGAAAAGAACCATAATCAACCTAATAAAAAGTTATCAAAGTTGATTTTGTTGATTATGGCATTGAAACCAAAGGTTATAGACTCTATGTTCCAAAAACAAGTAAAGACTTACTCAATGCAATGTTTACATTGCTGAAAATCAGATTTATGACAAAAATTCAGAAGTTTCACAGTATATTAAGACAGCGCTTATTACGGCAGATAATTATGCATTTTTTTAAAGGAATTTCTCCTATTCCTTCTCAACCTATAAAAGAAGAACCAATTCAAGAAGTTAGAGAATCTTCTAGAAGTTGTTATGATATAATTAGGTATGAACCACCTTTAGTGGTGGTTAAGGGCATGATGCCACATGGCTCTCATGCAATAGTTACATGGAGACAAAAGAACGTTAAATAGATTGTTGTGAGGTTGGAAGAAGAATCCATATCTCTCAGGAGTGCTTGATCGAGTTTGCGTGGCCTAGTTATTTTTGGCCTCTAGCTATTTTTGGAGGCCTTCCCAAAAGAAGGATCAAGGGATCATTGGGAGTTTTTCCAACATTGGTATCAGAGCCTATTTCTACAAAGGTGGATTGACTTGCATCCATTAAATTGGAACCCCACCTAAGTATCGAATGCTCGAAGAGAGTCTTTCGCTTAGACCATGCGCATACAAGTGGTGGATGAGTCTTAAAGAAGCCAAAGCTATTCCCACTGAATGGACTCAGTTTGAAGCTCTTTTTCTTAAATAATTTTACATGAGAATGAGGAAGAGCGTAGTTTGGATGAGTGGGATAGAGTGATGCAAACACGTAAACCTTTATCTATTTATCTCTCCCGTTATCGAGAGATTGTGCTTAAATTAAATTTTCCTTCCTCCTACCTCAAGAGGAGAAAGCTTTGTGGCTGCTTCCATCAAAGAAGAAACTCTAATTCTGTCAAGGATGCAGAATTTTACTTCAATTCAACACATAGGCTGTTTTTGCTACAAACAGCCCTAATCTTCTTCCATATTCCAGCACACTTTCACTTTTTTTAACTCTTCGGCACATTTCTCTACAATTTTTTTACCTAAATCCATCTACATTATTACACACATTCTATAGTTATTCTTTCATCAAGTAGTTATTATTTAGAGTAGACCTTATACATACTCGTTCCAATCTCCTGTCTCTTGTCTTATTTTGTAATCATTCATCCACCTTATATGGTTCAATGTGTGTATGTGCTCAAAGTTTTAAGTGTTGGAAAGATCCTATGATTTATATTGGGCCTACCTCACTTTCAACATAGGAGCATCAATCTCTCACTTGGTGTTTTTTCATGAGGATGATGACTCAGTGCCAATAAGGAAGATGGATACTTAGGGATTATCTAAATCTCACCAAAGGAATGCTTATGCATTCATATGGCAAACTAAGGGGAAGCGAAAGGACAAGAGTTTGCATTGCCGTGCCAAAAGACGCTCTTCAGTAGAACTTGGTCCTAATTATATGGATAAAAACCAAGAATTTCTTAGTTAGTGGGATGTAGAGCTTTCATTCTATTGTTGGGAACTTCTTATATATTAAATTAAGATAATAAATTCGCATGGGACACGAGGATAGTTAGGTTAAAACTATTACTTGTGAGTGCACTCAAGGTCAAGAACACTTGAGGGTGGCACGAGGGCAGGTTTAGAGGGGTTTGGAATCACTTCTCTTATGGGACTTTGTTATATTTCTCAAAGAGTGTATGGTTTATTATCTCGATTGTGGTATGGTCAAGTTTGATTAGCTTGGTATTCCACACTTATCTTGCACATTATTCCTCAAATTAAAAAACATCATATTTTATGGATGATGTTGATTTTAGGGGAGTGATTGTTTGAAAGTTAGGTGTATATTGGAGATAGCAGGCCCTAATGACTTCCCACCTTTGGGTTGTTCTCATATGAGGCTTTTTAAGGGGAAGGATACAAGAAAACAACACACAAGATGACCATGTACGAGTAGTACATGGGTTTTAGTTGGAGCTACTACATAAACATGTTCTTTCACTTATAGATGCTTTTTAACATCATTTTTGAGGACAAGAATGTACTCAAGGGGAATCGTCTCTATCTCCTGGTACGAGTTGGGCGTCTCCACCTCCTAGTGCTAGTTGGGCGCCTTCACCTCCAGATTCTTATAGACATGAAAGCCGGGCGTCTTCTCCTCCTTACACATGGGAGAGGAATTTGCCACCATCTTGGGCACTACAAAGCTGGGCAACTCCAGAGGCCTGGGCTCCATTCTCGGCTCTAAGGCCTCCAAACTGGGCACCTGAATGAGCGGCTTATCCTCCACCTTCGGCTACCCCTACGATTAGCTAGGCGGCCGAATGGGCATCAAGTAAGCCTCATACGGAATTGGAGTCATCTAAAGGGAAAACACTTGATATTAAGGAGGAAGTCGATATAGGAGAAGAATTATCTACGAAGGATCTAGATGACATCATGGATTGGATTGAAGAAACTAATAATGTTTCATGCTTTACAGGCAGTCAAGAAGGAAGAAGAAGAAAAACCTATGGTGGAGTCTCTAGTATTAGGAGAACCGGCTAAGGACTCCAAAAGAGGCAAAGTCTCGAAGGGGATTGAAGGCAGCCGAACAGAAGAAGAACTAGCAGAAAACATATTCCCATTGGTAGAAGTCCCAGTGGGATGGACGGAGGTGAAAAAAGAGGAAATCACCATTAATGATAGTCCAACCTTCACCAAGGAAATGTTGTTTAAGAAAAAAGAAGGGGCAACTATGGAGCCCGTCAAGGAAGTCAACTTGGGAGGAGAAGATAATCCACAAAATCTTCTACTCGCAAGCTGGTTGTGGGACCATCCTCTACTCCTTATAGATGTAATAACATTCATTAACAATTTTAAAGACGTATTCGCATGGAGTTATAAAGATTTGACACGAATACCAAAAGAGTTGGGAATACACACTATTCCTCTAATGGAAGAAGCTCGACCGATTAGAGGTAAAATCTATAGGTTAAATCCAAAATATGCAGATGCGATCAAAAAGGAAATCCAGAAAATGTAGGGAGCAAGTATTATAATACCTGTAGAACATTCAGAATGGTTGTCTTCCATGGTAATCGCTTCGAAGAAGGAACCCAATAAAATCAGGGTTTGTGTGGATTTCAAAGCATTAAATAAGGTAACTATCCCTAATGAATTCCCTACACCCTTCTCTGAACAAGTGATTGAAGATGTGGCAGGGCACGTGCTATATGTCATGGACAAAGGAAACCATCCTGAACCTTAGATTCCATGTGAACCTTGTATCTCATGATTGGTTCAGAATTAGGAGAAACTAATGCTTCCATTGCGTCCAGAACGTGCCAAAACCCTAAGATCGACTGTCTACTTGCCTGATTCGGATATCCAAAGCTCATGTTTCGAATTGATGACATCATCGATGACATCATCAATTCGTAACCGCCTTTCATGAACCACCCTTGAAAACCTATATAAGGAGGGGTTTGCCACATTCATAATCAGTCTTGCCAATACCAGTCTTGGGAGCTCAAGGAGTCGTGACCGCAAAGTAAGTACTCTTCAAGTTCCAGTTCTAGTTCTTGTCTTGTTCCTTGTTCTAGTCTAGTTCTTGGACATCCTATCTTGTCCCCTTGTAATCTCGTAGTACGAGATCCTGTCGAGTTCTTTCGTGTATCTAGTTCATCTCCTAGGAGGGAGTTCTTGTATTCCAGATATCTTGTCTCATACTTACGATCCCGGGTTGTGGGATCTCCAGTATCATCTCTAGTCAAGTTTTCCATACCTATTGGTCCCGGGTTGTGGGACATCTTATATCAGTCACATATTCTTGTATCATTTTCCCTGCGTGGGTGTTCTTGTAATCATAAGTGTATTTCGGAAATCTTGTCTACTCTAGTCAGAGAGCACAATCTAGTGCTCCCCTGACATTTTGGCAAGACTAGCTTCAATCCAAGACCAGTCATCATGGAGAATGCTTATGAACAGATTGTAGCAACACTTCAGAGTCTCCAACAACAAGTCGAAGACCTAACTCATCGACAGACACAAATCGAGATGGGACATCCAGGGCATGTAGGTGCACTCCTCCAAGAATTACAAGAACGAATCGGGAGTCTTCAGACAAATCAAGGGAGTATGCAAGTAATTCAACGACCTAGTACATCCTTCATGAGGGAACCGAAGATCTGCATGCCAGAAAAGTTCGATGGTGTACCTAGCGTCATCATCTAGAAGGAGAAGCTCATAAAGTCATTGTGTATTCAGATCACAAGAACCTAGAATATTTTATGACCACCCGGATTCTCAATAGAAGGCAATCTCGATGGAGTAACTTTTTATCCAGATTCGACTTTGTCATCACATACCGTCCAGGACGTCATCAATGTCAGTCAGATGCCCTGTCCAGAAGATCTTACCTTGCACCAAAGAAGGGTGAAGAGGCCTTTGATCAACAAGAGAATGTATTACTCAAGCCTGAGCATCTCCAGTTAGCAGCTATCTCTTCAATCCATCATGAAGATTCAACCTTGAATCGGTTGATCCGAGAGAATCTACCACAGGATGAATTGTTTTGTAACGTTAAGCAGAAAGCTCAAGAAGGAAAATTCCAAGAAGTAAACGAATTTCAGGAAAAAGATGGGTTACTACTCTATAAGAACCTATTGTATGTCCCTCCAGGAAAACCAGGATCCAAGTACTTCAACAACGCCATGACAACCTTGCAGCAGGGCATTTTGGAGTGAATAAAACAATAGAACTCATATCAAGGGACTTTTGGTGGCCTCAGATGTGGAAGGAAGTCAAAGAATACATTCGAACCTCTGATACTTGCAATAGATCTAAGATACCCCGGCATAACCTCATGGCCTCTTGCAACCTCTACCTATTCCAGAAAGGCCATGGGCTTCATTGTCTATGGATTTCATCACAGATCTACCAAAGTCAGACAAGTATGATGCCATTCTTGTTATTGTGGATAGATTTACAAAGATGGCACACTTCATTCCAACTACCAAGGCAATCACAGGTGCAGCCACTGCTAGACTTTTTCTCAGGTATATATTTAGGCTTCATGGATTGCCTGATGACATTGTCACTGATCGAGGTCCACAGTTCATATCCAGCTTTTGGAACAGTCTTTGCAAGCTCCTTGGTGTTCAAGTTAAATTATCCACAGCAAATCATCCACAGACTGATGGACAAACAAAACGGGTGAATCAAGTCTTGGAGCAATATCTCCGTTGCACTAGCAACTATCATCAAAATGATTGGTTTGAGCTTTTACCCTTTGCAGAGTTTGCTTATAACAATAGTGTTCATGCATCTACCAAGCAGACTCCCTTCTTTGCAAATTATGGACAACATCCAAGAATGGATATACAACTCTCTAAGCATGTAAAGAACCCAGCAGATAGAGACAAGGCCCAGTACCTGATGGACATTCACAAAGAACTCAAGGAAGAGATCCATAAAGCTCAAGAACAATATAAGTACTATGCAGATCAACATCGTGTCCAGAATCCATTGTATCAAATTGGGGATAAAGTATGGTTACTCAAAAACAATTTGCAAACCTCAAGACCCTGTGCAAAGTTAGACCATCAAAGATTTGGTCCATTTACCATCTTGGCCAAGATTAATCCAGTCACCTTCAAGCTCAAGCTACCAAGTACTATGAGAATACATCCAGTTTTCCATGTATCCATGTTGGAACCATATCAGATTTCACCCTTGAGGAGGGAGAGACCTAGTCCTTCTCCACCTATCGAGATTGATGATCATGAAGAATTTGAAGTCGAGCATGTCCTAGATTCCAGAATATCCCGAGGAAGATTGGAATACCTTATTCATTGGAAAGGGTATGACATCAGTGATCGTACTTGGGAACCTACAGAAAACCTTCAGGGAGCACCAATCAAAGTTCGAGAATTCCACAAGAGAAATCCAACGAAGCCAAGACAAGATAACATGACCCCTCCTCGTGGAACTCGTCGCTTGAGGGGGAGGTAATGTCATGGACAAAGGAAACCATCCTGAACCTTCGATTCCATGTGAACCTTGTATCTCATGATTGGTTCAGAATTAGGAGAAACTAATGCTTCCATTGCGTCCAGAATGTGCCAAAACCCTAAGATCGACTGTCTACTTGCCTGATTTGGATATCCAGAGCTCATGTTTCGAATTGATGACATCATCGATGACATCATCAATTCGTAACCGCCTTTCATGAACCTCCCTTGAAAACCTATATAAGGAGGGGTTGGCCACATTCATAATCAGTCTTGCCAATACCAGTCTTGGGAGCTCAAGGAGTCGTGACCGCCAAGTAAGTACTCTTCAAGTTCCAGTTCTAGTTCTTGTCTTGTTCCTTGTTCTAGTCTAGTTCTTGGACATCCTATCTTGTCCCCTTGTAATCTCGTAGTACGAGATCCTGTCGAGTTCTTTCGTGTATCTAGTTCATCTCCCAGGAGGGAGTTCTTGTATTCCAGATATCTTGTCTCATACTTACGATCCCGGGTTGTGGGATCTCCTGTATCATCTCTAGTCCAGTTTTCCATACCTATTGGTCCCGGGTTGTGGGACATCTTGTATCAGTCACATATTCTTGTATCATTTTCCCTACGTGGATGTTCTTGTAATCATAAGTGTATTTCGGAAATCTTGTCTACTGTAGTCAGAGAGCACAGTCTAGTGCTCCCCTGACACTATACAGCTTCATGGATGGTTTCAGTGGATACAACCAACTTGAAATCCATCCTCAAGATCAACCAAAAACAGCCTTTGTTATTCCGTGGGGAACCTATATTTACACAAAAATGGCTTTCGACCTAAGGAATGCACTAGCCACTTTAATAGGACAGTATATCTTATCTTCAACAAATTGCTTTTAAAATTCTCGAGAATTTTTATGGAAGACTTTTCAACATTCTCAGGGGAAGCATGCACTACTATGGTAGGAAATGTACCAGAACATTTGAAGTAATTAGAGCAAGTATTCCAGTGTTGCAAAGAAACAGGTTTGAAACTTAACCCTAACAAATGTCACTTTCTGGTAACCCAACACACATTGTTAGGACATGTGGTTTCTGCCCAAGGGATGACTCCGGATCCGGATAAGGTAGTGTCAATTCTCAAGCTCCCAAGACCAATAAATGCTAAGGAGCTCTAGAGCTTCTTGGGACACATTGGATATCATCGAAATTTCATATGCATGTATGCAGAGGCAGCACGACCACTTTCACGACTCACTAGTAAAAGTTTTCCTAATGGTTCGAAGAAGAAGAGGCTTCATTCACTTATTTAAAACAAAGGTTGGCATCTACACCCATATTCATCTCACCAGACTCGTCTAAAACATTTCATGTACATGTAGACGCAAGCTTGTCTGCAATAGGCGTCGTACTTACTCAACCAAGAGAAACACACAAACTAGACCAACCCATTCATTATGGGTGTCGGCTCCGCTCAAAGGCAGAGGAAACTATAGCAAGGGACGCATTAGTTATTGTCTTCGCCCTCAAGAAATTACTCATTTAGAGTAATTACTCATCATCAAGCGTAAGAAGAGTTTCTTCCAAGAATTTGATTTTGAAATTGTACAGAGAAGCGGAAGACAACATGTCATTGCAGACCACCTCTCTCGCATAAGACACCCGACTGAAACAACTAAAGGAGTAGAAGATGACTTCCCAAACAGTCAAATATACAAGGTAAATCTAGCACCCATATGGTATGATGACCTGACTATGCTCTTAGCTAAGGATTAATTTCGTGTTGGGTCTACTCCACTAGAGAGGCGTAGATTACTCTTAAAAAGTAAGAATTTCAAAATGGTAAAGGACACCCTCTATAGGGTTGGGCCTGATGGAATGTACAGAAGTGCCTTCAACCACATGAAACAGAGACTTGTCTTCAATTGGCACATGAGGGTAAGTCTAGTGGACATTTTCCTCGGCATATCACTGCACTTAGAATACTCCAAAGTGGGCTATGGTGGCCATACCTCTTCCGAGATGCCACCAAATTTGCAAAGATATGTGATATTTGTCAAAGATGTGCACCTAAGCTGACTCGGAAAAGGAGCCAACCACTTAACATCTTCATAGCTTGGCAACCCTTTGAGCATTGGGGAACAGACTTTATCGGCCCAATTTACCTCGTAGCATGTGATTCCAGTGCAAAATATCTCCCAGTGGCGATAGATTATGCCACTAAGTGGGCTGAAGTAATAGCAAGTAGAGAATGTACTGCGGAAACGATAGCTTCACTTTTGTATAATCACATTTTTTGCAGATTTGGGTGTCCCATAGAAGTAACAAAAGACCAAGGATCCCATTTCATCAACCAGGTATTGACCTTAATTTTCGAAAAATATCAAATTTTCCATAGGAAGTCATGCGCGTACTACACAAGGGCAAATGGTCAAGGAGAGAGTACAAATAAGGTTCTCATGCTGCTATCAAGGAAAACATGCTTACAATTCCCAAGTACATGGGGACAAGCCTATCTTGGAACATTATGGGCCTACAGAACTTCATTCAAGGCCACAACCGGACATACACCATTCGAGCTAGTCTATGGGATACAAGCAACTTCTCCATTCGAATTCTTGCATGGCTCCAACAGTGTTGGAGCCAATCGGATACCTAGTTTTCTGCAACACGTACAACAAACTTCGTGCGACTACAACATCTAGAAGAAAAAAGAAAGATCGGCAATGAGCATCTTGTCATAGTATAGGAAAGGAGAAAGAAAAATCATGATGCAAACCTCTGGAAATCTTAGATCAAAGAGGGGAGCTTAGTTTTATTGTACCACCCAAAGCTCTTTGAAAAGAAATCCAAGAAGAAATTTTGATGCCAAGGTGGAACGAACCTTTTAGGGTCATACGAACACTTCCGAAAGGTGCAGTGCAAATCTCTACACTAAATGGAATGACATTGCCCTTAGTCAATGAATCAAAGCTAAAACCCTATGTGGAGCAATAGCAAAGCAATAACATGACCTTATACATAATGTACATAGAGAAGCTTATGTCTTTCCCTATTAGTTGTGATATTGGAATGTTCATAGATTAGGTTTTCTTTTAGTTATTCATCAACCATCTTTCTCTTCTTCTCTTCCCTTCGTACCCACTCCCTCTCTCTACCAACTCCTCCACTCCCTCTCTCTACCAACTCCTTTATCATGTAGGTATTTTTTCCCTTTCTTCTCCCTCTATATGCAACCTCTATATGCATTATCACTTACTCAAGGCTTACTAGTAAGACTACCAAGCATGCCTTGGGGACCACCCATTCCTTCAGCTCATGGACAACCACCTCTTCCACTCTTCAACTCCACATGGCGACCACCTCCTCATCATCTCCAATTCAACCTGGGCAACCATCTCCCCTTCACCCTTCAATTCCAACCTGGGCGACCACCACCTCTTCCACTCTTCAACTCCACATGGCAACCACCTCCTCATTACCTCCAACTCCAACCTGGGCTCCTCTTCACCCTCCAACCCAAATGGGCGACTACCTCTTCACCCTTCAATTCCAACCAGGGCAACCACCTCCTCTTCACCCTCCAACTCCAAATGGGCGAGTACCTCTTCACCTCTCAATTCCAACCTGGGCGACCACCACCTCTTCACCCTTAAACTCCAAATGGGCAACCACCTCCTCATCACCTCCAACTCCAACCTGGGCGACCACCACCACCATCATCCACTCATCCCTCTTAGAGTCAAGACTCAATAGGCAACCAACTCTCCATCCTTCTCCAATCTTCTAGCCTCTTGGGCAACCACCACCACCATCCACTCATCCCTCTTAGAGTCAATACTAAATAGGAGACCAACTCCCCATCCTTCTCCAGTCTTCTCGCCTCTTAGGCAACCACACCTCCTCACTGTTATATTCCCCCCTCCTCACTAGTCTATCTAACAACCCCCACTCATCCTCTCAGATCACCCACATGATGTCATTTCCATCATCGTACCACATGGGCGACAACCTCTATACCTCTCACAATTGGCAACCAACCTAGGCGACCACCCTTTGCATCACTTGACACTCAAGCTTCATGGGCGACCACCCCTCTCCAATCCACCACCACATGGGTGTCCCAACTCAATATGGGCGACCACCTATTCATTTTTCCACCATCATGGCACACGGGCGATCACCAATTCTTCAAGTCCCTTCTAACTCCCAACCATCCAACCCTTCTTATGCACCCAACTCCATCTCTTGTACATTTCCTCTCTAGCACCATTTCTCAATCATACCTCATGATGAGACCACCTTTCCCACTCCACCAACACACGAGCATCCAACTACATATGAACGACCACCTCTTTCACCCATCAACTCCACATGGAGACCATCTCATCATCATCTCCAACTCCAACCTGGGCGACCACCTCCTCATCACCTCCAACTCCATATGGGCGACCAACTCTCTCCAATCCATCATCTTAGGATATGGGCGACCACCCATTCTTCATTCCCCTTCTAACTCCCAACCATCCAACCCCTCTTATGCACCCAACTCCCTCTCTTATACATTTCCTCTGTAGGTCCTTCCTTGCTAGACCACCATCATACCTCATGGCGACAATCCTTCCCACTCCACCACCACTGGGTGTCTAACTACATATGGGCAACCACATTTTGGCACACAAGCTAAACCCCCTGAATGTCCAACCACACACCCTCTCCACCCAAGGCGACCACTCCCTTTTTCCACACAAGGCCTCTTCACACGACGACCACCATATCTCCCAATTTCCTTTGCTTCCAAAATAAACTCCGACCCAAATTTGAGCAACCCTCGTGGATATATCCTGGCTCATTATCCTTCATCCTCTCACATTCTAAGTTCCTAACTCAATTCCTTATGTATCGTGGGCGACCACCCATCATTTCACTAGAAGCCATCATCCACTTTGGAAGACTATCCCTATCATCCTCCTAAACAATTAGGCGACCACAGCTATCATCCTCCTAGACAATTAGGCTACCGCCTCTATCCTTCCTCGTATATAATCAGGCGACCACCTTGCCCTAATTCACTCTCCCATCCTCCTCTACCTGTCGTGGCTAACCCTCCCTAGAAATTGGCGACCTCCACACATCCTCTCCCGCTCCAGACCACTCGCACCCTTCTACCACATAGGGTGACCACTTTCCTATTTTCCAAAAACAATTAAATCGGCACACACCTTTTCCACTTCCATACTTGGCGCGCCTTCCTAATTTAGGAATTTCCTCCATGGACAAGAGCAAAAAGGAATAGCGCCAGCACCGTACACCTTAATTATCACTTGTTAATTATAGCATCCTGCGCCTTATATCTTCTACCCATGTCATAGAAATCAATCAATTGTGCGGACAATCTCAGCTTGCACAAACCGCTTCAAGAGCTCTGGCTCGGGACCTAAGCCAAGAGGA
The DNA here is from genome assembly GCA_020310875.1 of Ceratopteris richardii. Taxonomy (NCBI): domain Eukaryota; kingdom Viridiplantae; phylum Streptophyta; class Polypodiopsida; order Polypodiales; family Pteridaceae; genus Ceratopteris; species Ceratopteris richardii. The sequence continues at coordinate 189,961,074 of CM035417.1, read as the reverse complement.
TCAAAGCCGAAATCTCCAAAGATCGCACGCTTGGCTCGAGCGAAAGAGGCGGCGACGGGCTTTGCTTGAGCAAAAGAGGTGGCACCCTCAGCTGTCATACCGGGAACGGAAGTCGAGATGATCAACAGCAGACTCCCTCTCGCTGATCAACAGCAAATTCCCACTCCTTACAGCTTGGAAACTCCTACTGATCGCAACAGCAGATTCTTCTAGTATGTGACCTCAAGCAAGCATATCTATTACTCTAAATTCCCTGCATTTCTTCAGGACTATTGTTAAAGTTCCCTCCCAGCAAGAGTCGGCCAGTATAGTAAGAAATACTATTCGATTCTAAACTCCCCATATTCGACACTCCATATTCCATTGAGTAGAGGCAGAACCTCCGACGACTGAACAATGACATCTTTTGTTGAGGATACAACATCTGAATTTAGATCAGATACAAATAGTGGATCTCAACACTCATCTTCAAATGGGGACTCCAGCAATTCCTTATATGTGGTTTCTCAAGAACTTGCTTCAGAGTCCGAATCACTAGTGGAAGAAATTCAAGAGGATGAAGCTCATACATCTAGAGGAGAGATTGGGAAGGCGGCCACAAGTTTTCAGTCAGCAAATGTAGCAACTACCACTGAGGTCATCAGCAAATGTAGCAACCACCACTGAGGTCATCATATCAATCCTTGGGGAGCCATCACTGAAGCTTGACCTCAGTATCTCAGGTAAGCTGCAGAATTCTTTCACTATAGAGGAACTTGGTGCCATGGGCCTTCTCAAAATAGCAAGAGCAACTCTGCCTTCCCTTAGTGACCTGCAAAATTTCGGTACGGAGCTTCTCACCCTCTTTAAATCTTTTCCATCCCTTCCGGGGGGAAAGAGTCACCAAGGAGAAACTGGCCATCATGCTCGGCACCCAAAATATCTCAAAAACAAAGAAACCAGGAGGTTATACTGAACTGCCCATCAAGGGCATACTACAGAGATGTGCAGATAACTTCTCAGTTGCAGATTGTAATCAGATCATGAAGCAGAGACTGATCTTATTCAAGGCATTTTTTCTCCTTAAAGATAATTTAAATTTTACAGATATAAAGATCTGTGAACCTCTCTTCTGTTTTGTGCATGCAAAGCCGTAGCCATACCATAAAACACTCCTTCAAACGTTAACTGAAAGGAAGAAGAGATTCGAACAGCAGGTGGCAAAGAAGGCCCTTACCTTCAAGGTCATGGGAGGTCATTACCTCTTAATGTTTTATCCTATAAGACTTGTTAGTACCATACTCCACTTTGCGAATTAGAGCTTTGATACCAATATTAGAGATGATGCAAAACACTAACTGTACCCAGCACGAATAAAAAACAGAACAGAGCTCAAGATCTTCAATTGCAAAGGCTTATAACTTTGTTCAAGATGATCCAAGACACCAACCATCTCAACAAAGCAAACAAAACACACAATGAACCTCAAGATATTCATTAGCCTGAGCTCAAAGGTATTTAATTTGATAGCATGAGGGACATCAAGTTGATTGCATAAAGATTATGAATTTAACTCCAAATTTATACTTGTATCAAACAAAAGATGTACAAATTACAAGTTTCGGATAGTGAGAATGCATAGGAGTCATCATGCCTGCATTTCTTACCTAACCTTCAATATCTCGTCTTTTCATTGATAAATTCCACCTCTACTAAGTCGCTTTCGTTAGGAGTGAAGAGCATATGAATCCTTTTAGGTTCTTGTCCCCTTGATTCATAATCAAATGCATGACTCGTGCACAAGGAGGCATAGATTTCCTTTTGTATGTTTCGTCTCCAATCAATCGTGTCATCACCTAATATCCATCAAAACTTGTCAAGAAGCTCTTTGTAAGGAAATGAATTTCCTTCTCTGCTATGGAGTCAATGAAACCAGACTGCGTAAACATGAAATGAAATAATCACTAGAGCTAGGTTGCTCCCTTAAGAACACAATAAAGCCCAACGACAATGGCCAGAAATTTTGACACCCCTTGGGTATTATCCTTATTGTTCCAATTATATTTACACATTTAAACATACAGAAGTTCTCATAGACTCCCAAGAATCCAACACCTGAATCATAATAGATTGATTACACAGATGGGAATCTTCTTCACAACCTCAGGCAAAAAGTCAAAACAGACAACTGATATTAAAGAGCTCCGACAGTATATGAAAAATAACTGTGTTGCAACTCAAAATTATGAGTAAGAAGAGACGACAAACGGAGAAGTGTTGGAGCAACATGCCAAACCAACTGATGGACAAATGGAGGATTGTGGGAGCAACATTCTACATCAGCCCAAAAGCTAGAAAACCAAATAAATATATATCAACCTACACACCAGTCACAATTGTTGATGTCACGTGCGTCACGAGTGGTTGAAATGTAAAAAGACACAATACCTTCTATAGCATCAGCTGATGGAGAAGCTTGTGCACGTGATCGTAAACGAAACAGAGAATTACGATCACGGCGCTTCTTAAGTAGATAATGAGGAGAGACGAAGGCAAGACGAGAAGAACGTGGTGTTACAAACATATCAGGTAAAGAGCAGCTGACACTCGCAATTGTCTCCATTCTCATCGGCTATACGAACACCAAGACCAAGTCGAACGGGTGACGAAAATAAACACTGGTGATATAATTTCTTAACTCACAGCAACTTGTTAACTAGATAGAGAGGGGACACGAAGGCAAGGCGTGGAGGACGTGGTGTTACATATATCAGGTAAAGAGCAGTTGACGCTCACAACTTTCTCCATTCTCATCGACTATATGACTATACGAACACAACGATCAAATAATCGAACGGGTGATGAAAATCTTCTCTCGTGATAGAATTTTCTTTTAATTAAATGGCAAAAGCTTCAAATTTCCATAAGTCCCACTTCATAACAATTCAACTACTGCTAGAGGTCTCTTCCTCGTCATGAAGAGCATCATTTTCTACGGATGGCCTCATCTCTATGATGGTGGTGTGCAAGGATCTTTCTAAACCAAGGAAATAAGAGAATACAAAACGAATGGATCTCCCGTTAAGAGGATGACAAGTTCCTCAACCTATTTTGTATCTCCTTCTAATTGTCCTCTTTTAATCAGGTTCAACCTTTTATGCATAGAAAAAAAAAGAGCAATTTGTGAACAAATAATGGAACAAAGTAAACATCAATTTATTAGGCCACTACCGGAATATGCTTTGCTATAGTTCCTTTTTTATACAAGTGGGATAATTAAAGAGAAAGTAGGTAGTAAAGGTAACAAGAGTGGCAAACGCAAGAAGATGTATGCAGCTAGTCGGAAATTAATTGGATGGTATTGATAGATGTTTCTTAATTTGGTGCATTCACTAAGCAATTAATGAAGATTGGTATACCTTGTGCTCCTTCGGTCCATTGCCAAGTACTGACACACATGAGAGCAAGAAGAAGACTATAAATAAGAGCATAGTTGAGAAGTAGAGAGGGAAATTTTAGTTTAGGTTGAAGTGATGTCCCTACACTAGTTGTTGTATCTAAACATGTAGGCGTGTACTCTGAGAAGCTAGGTTCATGATGTATCCAAAACTTTAATTCTACAAATTAATGAACACTTTTCTATTTCTTTGACTCAATTTGGTTAATCAGATATTAATCAAGCATTTCCTTTTGTCAAAAATTTCGGGGTGTAGCCTTCTCGAGTGCATCTATATCTTAGTAGGGTGTATCTATAGTTTGTGAACAGTTAATTGGGCGTTCGGTCTAAAGAAGTTTGCTTCATCATGGGATTTTGATTTAGGGTCGGTTGTATCAAGGGGGTGGCATTATTTTAGGGAAGTTATATGAAATGCTTCAACATATGTGGTTCATGTAAGTTCGATTGAGGTATTGCTCTCATCTCAATTCTAGTGGCAATCTTTCAAAGTATGCAAGGGTTATTCCCATGAGCACTAGTAGAGTGGATCGCCCTAAAAGAGGATTTAACAGGAGGAAGTACTAGATGGGGTAGAGCTTCTTGTGAATCCATAACTCCAATTAATTATTTATATTATTGGCAAGTGACAATGAGAGGGAAACAAATCATGATACCAACTACTAGAGTTGAGAAGACTACATCAAAGACAAAGTAGGAGGCGGTAAACTCACCCAAGTAGTGCATGTGACCTCTTCATTAGGAAGTTCCCAACGTCTTGAGCCAATGCGATCATAAGGATAGCTTATGAGTAGAGTGGAACTGAAAATTGAGTTGGATAAAAACCATTCACTTAGTAAGGAGCACATAGTAACACTCTAACAACTACCGTAACTGAGAAAAGTAACACACACACTGGCAACCACAATAACATTGGCTTGTTGAGAAAGCATATAGGGTACTAAAAGATGGAAGTAGAGGAGATTGGCACCCAACAAGAATTAGGCAGTAGACTAGGATACAAAGAATAATGGAGGTTGTTCCATGTTCACTACATGTTCTAACGTAATGTATCCAATGCGCATTAAGGATCAATCCAACACGCAAGCTGAAGAAGAAGAAAGAAACCAAAAAAAAAAAGGAAGAAGAAAGAAACCAAAAAGTGCTAGAGTCACCTCTACCTAGAATAGTAAGTTTTCCGATTTTTTTAATTACTAGTTGGCTAAGAAAACTTAAGGAAAAAGGAGGTGGGCCTTGCTTCATGGCTTTGGTGGTGCTTCCCCGTCCACCAAAGAAGACCATAGTGTTTTGAATACCAAAGATGAGGTGGTTTTCAACATGACTTTGATGGTGCTTCCCCGTCCACCAAAGAAGACCTTAGTGTTTTGAATACCAAAGGTGAGGTGGTTTTCAATAAACTAGAGCCAATTCTGTAATGGTAGAAATCATCCCTTGAAGGATAATCCCAAATGTTCATAGATTCAACTTCATTCATTTGACGAGTGCATGGATGGATTCACCAAAGCAACACCAAACCTCACGAAAGTCTAGCTTCAAGGAAGTTCATCTGTCACATTTTCAAGAAGGCCCATTGTTATAAAGTAAATTTTATCATCCAAGTGTCCAATTGGTTCAAACAAATATGAAATCAGACACCATTTGCTTATTCGTGTGAATGGCCAAATAGGTTGAGAGTAGACTTAACTATAACTTGATGCGCATTTGTAAAACAAGTAATCAATTTAACATAGTGGTTAAGTCTCAGGGTTGGGAAGGAGTGGGTTCCACCCCTATGGGGACCATGGGGAGAGAAGTTTTGCTCAAATATCTCTATAGCCTTCTAACTTGAGTTAATGTGAGTTGATTTGAGTCTAGAGAGACTTAAGTCGAGTGCCGAGTATGCCTACCACTAGTGGACTCTAGTGAAAGGTATTAAAAGAGTGATGGAGATCACACATGCACTTGTGGACTCTAGCTACATTTGTGGTCCTCATTGATTCGAGTAACTATATATAGAAACATAAGATTTGGAGGAGATTTATCTCTCTAACATGTGGTTGTCCTAATAGTTTACTTCATTACATTGGTACTAGAGCTAAAGTTTCCATGGATACGTTAGTGGTTCATCATCATCTTCCCCAACGTGGAGCTTCCATGGAAAGCTTGAAGAGAGTTCTCTTCCTCATTCTTAATTTTTATGTGAGTTTTTGCCGTTCTCCAGTAGCTTGGCCGTGAAGCGGCAAGTGATCCACGAAGACGCCCGCTACCACTTGAGAGTGGGATTGTGCAATCAAATAATATATTCAATAAATTGAGCATGATAATTTTGGCAAGCAAAAGGAAGGAGATTATCTCAGAGATTCGAGATCCGGGCCCACTCTTGGCCGTAGCTCCTGCTGACCTCTGTTTTTGGGGATGTTATATATCGATTAAATTACATGTGATTCCCACCACACTTTTGCAAAAAGATGAGATTCATGGCTTACGGCAACATGTTTTATCATTTACACCACAACTTGAAGCTATTAACATTGCATCTTCAAGTGCAAAGTCCAAGTCCCATATAAGTAATTTGCAAAGGATGAACCTTTTTCTCGATAAAGGAAAGGAAGATAGGGATAGCTTTATTGGAGAATATTTCAGAGGCCATCATTGGCAACCTCAAGTCTTCAAGCATTTGTGGAATTAAGGATATTAATTTTTTTTAAACAAGGCGAAGATGCATGGATGAGAGCAAGAATGTGATCATCGTTATGAAGGTTGGATCTTCCTAAGGATTAATGAACGGACGTAGCTATGATCTAGAGATAAGTAATTTCCAATTTGATATTTTCATTTTAATATTTTTTTTAAAAACTTTCATATAGTTTGCATGGAATCATTATTGAAACATGGAATATGACTTTTATTCTGATAATGATTAGACGAGCTTCAAGAAGTTAATGAAAGCTAAAAGCGCCAAACATAGATGTATAGAAGAAACATCAAGCACCAACAAAACTTCCATGCATGTAAAAGCTCATGCATATAAAAGAAAGAATGTTTGTGCCTTTTTTCGTTTCAACAAAATGCTTTATTGTACAAAATTCAAGTTCAAGGATTACTTTTGCATACACACTCCAAAGTTTTCTATAATTAGACAAAGATTCTAAATGCACAAAAGCATGTATATAATCATATTGAATCGTAAAAGGAAGCATGAGTACTGTGTTTGTGCGCAACATAAAGCATGAGTTATAGTCATTATATTTCCTTATTTGCATACATTATGCATGCATTTGAGTAAAAGGACTATCCATGCAAGGATAGATGCATGGTATTGCAAATACCATTTAAGTTGAAAACTAAAAGTAGGTCTTAATTAGATAGAAGATAAAGGGACCTTCAAAGGAGATTGGAAGCAAGCCAATCTTAAATTGAGCTTATAATTTTGAGCTAGAGTAATTCATCAAGTAATCCAATCTTGAATTGAGCTTATAAGTATGAACTAGAGTAGTTCATGAAGTCTTAATAAGACATGAATGACAGAAACTCTAGAGAGTTTAGACATAAACTCTAAAAGAGTTCATGCATACTTTATCGACAAGGATAATTGTCATATATAAAGCATGGGATTAGTTAAGTCATGATTCTTTATGTAGTATTCCATAAAGATAAGTACTTAATTTATAATTAAGTATGGAATAGTACACAATACGTTCCAAGATTTACTTTTAGGTATTTAAAATACTTAAAGAAGAACATTTGAGAATCATGAAATCAGCAAAGACTTGGTCTCAAGTCAAATATAGGATGATTTAAAAAAAAAAACACTCCAAAGAAGTGCTAGCACTTTGGAAGCTTATAACTTTCAAAGATTCAGAAACCAAAGTTGGGGAGTGAAACACTTATGGTTAGATGCTTATCAAGTGTCTCCAAAGGGTAAAAACCAAGAGTTCAACCCAAAAGCTCAAGCACGTTCCAAGGGTAATTCAAGGGCTAAACCAAGGCACATATAAATCATATTCTATCCTTTAGAATCCATTCATTTAGCCTTGTAAACCCATGAATTATATAAAATTATTCCCCCTTAAAGCATTTTCATCTTCAAACATTAATAGAAGTATCAAATGTGGAGTATTCCCCCATGCACCATGATTTACACTGAGCATGGTCACCTCTGTTGAGAGTTCCATGCTCCACCCTTTTGTCCAAAGCTACTTTCATTCTCATGCAAGTACACATATCCCACATACAAGGGAATTCTCCCAAACTCCATATAAGCAAGGCCTCTCTTCACTCCATATAAGTCATTTCCACTCTAGCTCATTGCCAAGAGTGCACTTCCACTCCTCATGGAGTTACCATGCTCATAGAGCATCTCATGTAAGTCATTTCCATTTCTATTTTAATTCATTCATCATGTTTTGTTATCTTTTGTTCCTTCCTCCTTAGCTTGTTATATTTATGAATGTGAGTAGAGTAGGAGTAGTCCATTTTCATTTCAACATGGTATCAGAGCATAGGTTAACTATTTCTCTTTTCGAGTTTCGCTTTTGTTATCTTCATCATTAGCATGTTTTTTTTGTTAATCCCTCCCTCCCTCCCATGTTTTCTTCAATAAGAGTGCTTCTAAGCACTATTCCATTTTTTCTTATCATCTTTATCATTTTCTAATGCTTCATCATTAGTTGATAATCTTGTATAGTCGAGTTTTTTTTTTTCATTAGAATAAAGTGCTTTTCAGCACTGCTATCTGAAATCAAAGTGCTTATCAGCATTATTCATGGAGAAGCCAAGATGGAGATTTATATCTGCACATTCTCTCCATTAATGGATGGGGGCAGAGCATTGCTGTCATGTGAAGCAAGAGCAAAACTAATGTGCAAACTCCTGGATAACTCGAAATAGTTGTGCGCATGCCAAGAAAGAAGATGGCTCTTTGACTTTAAACAAAACTTTCAGAGCTCAACAGGAAACTTGAAGCTTAACTCTGCACTAATGGCGCCATGAAATGCAAGGTAAAGGGGAAGGAAAATGCATCTCAGTGTTGTCTGATTCAAAAGAAAGGAATAGTGCAACATGCGCCTCAGACACACATCCTTGTACATGAACATCCACAAGTCCAGATGCCATATACAATTAACAGATTCATCTCCTACTATGGCGCAACCATTGCACTCCTTTATGCGATGATAACAAGAGCAGACTGGTAGTGTAGTACTCAGAAGAATCTGCTATTGCGATCGTCAGGAGTTTCCAAGCTGTGCGGAGTGGGAGTCTGTTGTTGATCACCTTGACTTCCCGGTATGGCCTCAGCTGTCTACTCGTCTTGCAGCCTCGCCACAGTAGGAACTTCGAGCATGGGCACTGGAGCTCATTCCTATCTGGTCGGGTGTTACGAGCAGTACCCGTCGCTGCCTCTCGCTCCAGCAAAGCGTGCTATCTTCGTATCAGCAAGTGCCTCAAAGAGGCCACTATGGTTCCCCGGAAGCACTCCCCCAGCTTCGTTGGATGGAAGTTTACCTGAAGATTTTGGCTTTGATCCTCTTCGCTTAGGTTCCGAGCCAGAGCTTCTAAAGTGGTTTATACAGGCTGAGATCATTCGCTGTAGGTGGGCAATGCTTGGAGCTGCTGGAATTTTCATCTCAGAGGCCCTTACTAAAGCAGGAATCATGAATACCCCTTCCTGGTACTCTACAGGAGAGGCTGAATACTTTGCAGACCCAACTACCCTCAGGAGTCGCTATACGCCCGATTCGGGAAGATAACGAAGATGCTATCGCACCAGTGCCAATGAATTGGTGAACATGATCGCCTTATCACGTGAATTATACAAAGATGTCAGATGACAGCTATTCAGTCTTCAATTTAGTGATCAAACATAGCAATGTGTAAGATGGGCACTTAAAATTTCAAAACGTATTTCGCCAGCACATAGGTAAGCTATGATGTCATCTAGAAAGTCTGCAAACTCTACTGACAGCACTAATGTGGCGGCAATTTCTTTTAAAAACAAAAAAAGGAGAGATGTATTATGCTTTATAAAATATTCCATGGTTGCATGGCGGCATATGAACCTACATTTTCGATGCCAACCTTCATTGTAACTTGTAACCATACCGTGGATCGGAACAATAAACATATGTTTTCCCTTATGAAAAAAAGGAAAGTGAGGGACTTTGTCCCCCCGGTTAAGAAAAAAGATGGGAGCAATATCTCCAATATTGAAGAGATTTTACAGGAGGCTAAGTGCTTCTTTATGGAGGTTTTCTCTGGTTCTCCCAAGTGGGGGGAAGACATTCAGAGGGCCAGGGCTACTATTGCTTTGAAAAGGAAAAAAATGATTCCTAAATGTCTGGTTCTCATTCTGGATCTGCCCCTCACTGCAGGTGAGATCAAAGAAACTATCAATAAACTGAATCCCTGTAAATCTCCTGGGATCGATGGTCTGCCTAATGAATTTTTTATCATTCTTAAAGATTTTCTCACTCCTTACATTCTGTTGATATGGGAAGAGGTTTCTAGCAAAGGGTATCTCCCTTATTCCATTAACACTGGGGTTATCAAGCTTATTCATAAGAGAGGTCCTAAAGATGACCTTAATAACTGGAGGCCCATCACCTGCCTAAACACCTTATACAAAATTTTTGCTGCTACCCTTGCTAGGAGAATTAGCCCATTGATGAACCAGCTCATTCTCCATGAACAAAAAGGCTTTATTAAAGGTAGGTTTATTCTAGATGCCATCATCTCCCTGTGGGAAGGCATGGATTATGCTAGAGAGTCTGGTCAAGACTACTACTTCTTTAAAATTGATTTTGACAAAGCTTATGACAGGATTGAGTGGGACTTTATTTTGCAGTCTCTTCATGACTTGGGATTGGGAAGGAGATTTATTAAGTATGTGAGTACTCTGTTTGGAAATGCTTTTTCTAGAATTTCTATTAATGGTCATATGTCTGAACCTTTCAAATTGGCTAGGTCTATAAGACAAGGGTGCCCTCTGGCCCCTCTGCTTTTTGCCATTGCTAGTGATGCTTTGGGTTGGTTAGTGAAGGATGCTCTGGTTGATGGCAATATTAAAGGTGTGTGCATTCCTAACTCCCCTGCCCCTCTTTGTCTGCAGATGTTTGCTGATGATACCAATGTAGTTATAAGAAATGATCCCCAGTCCCTAACTAAGTTTCTGGATTGTCTTGATGTTTTTTGTTTGGCCAGTGGCTCTAGGGTCAACCACAACAAAACTGGCTTTAAGGCCTCTGCTTGGTTGTAGTATTTTAAAAGAAGGGGTGATATTTAGGCTTCTAGGGATCCCTATGGGATTTAATGTATCTTTTGATCAAAGGTGGGATTGGGTGTGTGACAAATTCAAAAAAGGTTTGGCTTTGTGGTATGACTCTAACTCCTCCCTTCCCCATCGTTCTTTTATTCTGAACCATTATTTATTGCCTAAACTTGTTTACTTCCTGTCCTGCTGGACTCCTTCCAAAAAGCAGCTTAATCAGGTGATCTCTCTGGCCAAAAGATTCTTATGGGGGGGATCGGCTAACAGAAAGAAAATTGCCAAAGTTTCTTGGGATATTTGTTGCATGAATAAAGAAAAAGGGGGATTGGGGGTGAGATGCCCAAAAAAAATGGCTGACATCCTGTCTGCCAAATGGATTCTTAGAAGCATTGGCAACACTGAGATTTGGGCTACTCTTATTCAAAGATCTGTCAACAAATTTTTTTTGACCAACTACAGGGCTTGGAATAATCTTAATCTTTGGGACATTATAACCTGCCCTCACCCCATTACCCCTGTTGGAAGTCCTCTGATCTGTAGAATCTGGAAAGCCTGGTTCAAAGCTAAAAGTGTTTTTTGCCCTACTGACAAGCTGTCTGACTTGGCTCAATTCTACTTACAAGAATCTCCCTGGCTGGGGTGGTTGGCTCATTGGAACAATGGAAACATCTCAATCAAGGAACATAAATGTCATAGGAAGTTTGGTTACAAAACTTGGAAAGACTACATGACCAATGGGAAGGTAAGGTCTGATAATGATCTGGTCAATATGACTAATGCTTCTGCTGCCTGTTTGCAGGTATTGCTGTCTCACAAGGAGTTTCTGGCTGAACAACTGACCCGGTGCAAGTGGAAGGAGCTAAATCTTCAAGATGTTGCTGAGTACATATACAAGAATTTCAAGAAGAAGAAAGACTCGATGGATGGTATCACTCCTAAGTTGAACAAAATTTGGAATCTAAGTTGGTCTTCTGCTCAGTGGTCCTATAGGTTTAAAGCTCTGTGGGCTTACCCAGAAAGCAGCAAACAGTCTTGTCTTCAGTGGTTGATAATTCATCAAGGGCTTTGGGTGGGCCCCAGAGTCAGGAAAATATTTAGTGATGGTGGTAAATGTGCATTTTGTGGCAGGGTGGAGGATGTTTGTCACCTCTTTTTTGACTGTGATCATGCCAAGCCTTTCTCGAATTGTGTCGATAACTTCCTACACTCCTGTAAAGCTCCCAAGCTTCAAAGAATGGATGCTTTGATCGGTTGTTGCAAAAATATGGATATCCTCCTGTGGAATACTTGGCGTGGACACATCTTGTGGGCCATATGGCTTAGTAGAAATAACCAGGTCTTTGGCAATGGGAGAAAGAATTTCCTGATTCCCCTACATCACACTCTGAAAAGAGTGTCTGATAACTGTATAGAATGTATCACCAAACCCTCTCTTCCTTCTCATGATCTTCACTGTATCCTAGCTGATCACCACTACACAAGATGGAAAATGTTATTGAGCCAGTTGTATTCCCATTGCAGGTTTGCCATGGTGGCATCTTTGTAACTCTTTGAGTTTAAGGTGCTCCTGCCCCCTGCACAGATGTAACTTTACCCTGTTAATTTATATTTTCCTGTTTTTCTCAAAAAAAAAAAAAAAAAAACTTGTAACCATACCCTATGAGATACATTTTTATAGTCATCTTGTGAAGGGACTAGACACTGCCACATGTGAAAGTGGTAAGACCTTCCCTATCGCATGAACTCATGTACACACAAAGCTTATTGCAAAGACAACCTCAAATATCAAAGGCTTGCTAGAATAAGGACCAAGGCATCAACAACAAGAAGAAGGCCCTACCAAAGATCCCATCGATGGATCCAAAAGAAATCAACAAAGAACACAAAGCAAAAGGTGGCAAATGGTTCCATAAGCACCACCTACCCCATGATGTAAACCCTTGTACATGTCTAGGGATCCCATATGTCCCTAGATCCCATTAAAAACCACTTGGATCTCAAATGTCCAAGAATATGTCTTGGGATCCCATATGTCCCAAGATCCCACGGATGCCATATGTCCCAAACTTGGATCCCATATGTCCAAGTTATGTCCAAGGATCCCATATGTCCTTGGATTAAAAAAAAAAAAAAAAAAAAAAAAACAAATGGACTAAGTGATCCCATATGTCACTAGTCCCCATATTAAAAACAAAAGGGTCATCACATGGAGGGGGGGTGTTGAGAGTTCCATGCTCCACCCTTTTGTTCAAAGCTACTTTCATTCTCATGCAAGTACACATATCCCACATACAAGGGAATTCTCCCAAACTCCATATAATCAAGGCCTCCCTTCACTCCATATAAGTCATTTCCACTCTAGCTCATGGCCAAGAGTGCACTTCCACTCCTCATGGAGTTACCATGCTCATAGAGCATCTCATGTAAGTCATTTCCATTTCTATTTTCATTCATTCATCATGTTTTGTTATCTTTTGTTCCTTCCTCTTTAGCTTGTTATATTTATGAATGTGAGTAGAGTAGGAGTAGTCCATTTTCATTTCAACAATCTCTCGCTTTTATATTTTTTTTTGTAGTCAAATAAGGGCTACTACTTCCCTCAATTTGAAAAGAAAGGAATCAAAGTCCCTACCCAAATCACTTTCCCTTAGTCCAATTCAAGATACATGCACGCCTTGTACCTATGAACTAGTGAAATGGGTGGAGTTCTTTGGTGGTCTTATCTTAACTATTTACCTTTGGCACTTTCACAAACCTCGAGCTCCATAAAATTCTACATTCTTGTACACCTTGTACCTTCCTAGAAATGTATATTTTTAGGAGTATGCAATAAAGGTCCTACGTCTATCTTGAAAGGGCTAGAAACTAGATCCATCTTCCACTTTCATAAAAAAGGAGTATTTGATCATTTATAGTCCCGTACAAATACAAATATGTTGAAGATAAATGTACAAGATCATTTTCATATGAGCCATTCTTGGATAAATTTACCAAATATAAAGATAGAGGAAAAGTAGAGGAAAAAGGAAAAAATAATAAAAGAAAAAGTCTAGTCAAAATTCATGATGAGTAAGAGATACAATATCTTGCCTTGTAGTTAGTAGCATGTAGTGGAGAAAGTGGTGAGTTAAGAAGAAGGCACAAACTTCTTCACATGCTAATTGGTTATAAAAGTGAAGTGGAAGCACATCAAAAACAAGGATAGAAAGAGGCAAGAGCTCCCAGTAGTCAGATCTGGCCATTTTGTCATTTTGGCTTCCCTTAGACTCCTTCCAGCTGCATGTCAGTTTGTACACAGCTCTGTTGTAGAGCTCATATCTCAGTGCATATGTATTCATTTCTTACGTTTAAACATTCATTGGAAAGCTTATTTTTTTTTACTTTCTTCATACCAAATATCTCTTTGAAAGATTATATAATTTGTGAGATATCAGTGAAAGAGTGCAGTCCAATTTTTTAGTATACCTATGTAGACAAGTAGTCTATTTTGGTCGGTTAAATTTCCCAAGCAAAACATATCCAAATTGCTTGATTTTTGTCATCTTGGAAAGCTCTTGGCATCTATCTTCACTCTCCCAAATATCTCATACAGAAGATTTATATTCTGTGAGATATCTTTCAGAGAGTAAAGTCCAGTTTTATAGTGTACTTATGTGTGCAGGTGGTCTATCTTGGTCAGTTGAGTTTCCTGACCAAAACTCATCCAAATTACTTTTTTTTTTATCTTGTTGGAAAGATATGTGTGTCTACTTTCTGTATAACAAATATCTTTCTCAAAGGATATATATTCAGAGAGTTATCAGTATGAGAGTGAAGCTAAGTTCTTGAGCATACCTGTGTGGACAGGTAGTTCATCTTTGTCAGTTATATTTCTTAACCAAAACTTGTTCAAATTAAGTTATTTATAGCTTGTTAGAAATCTCTCTTTGTCTACTTTGATTGAATAAAGGCTCAAGTCCATTTGAGTTTTGTATTGAGAGCAGCAAGCTTATCAAGGTGAAGCTATTTGTCCAAGTGCTGGACATACAAGGGTGGTTCACTACACATTTCCGTTGCACATAGGAGAACTCATTCTCCACAGTTGGTATCAGAGAAAACTTGGTGCTGACACTTCATCAACAGAGCTGGAGATAAAGAAAAGCAAAAGAGGAGCTAAAAACAAGGAGGAGCTTCACAAACGCAAGAGCAAAGGACTATAACTATTGGAGGTAACTCTCAAAGTCTTTGATACTCTTCAATGGCTAACTTGGGTCAACAAGTAGAGAAGTTGGATAAGGATAACTATCCCGTGTGGACGTTTAGAATGACCAACTACCTAATGGGCAAAGGCTTATGGGGTATTGTGAGTCTCAACCTCAAATCAATCAAGCTATGGCCACCGAAGTCCAAAGGAGGCAAGCAAAAGAATGGGAAGAGAGGAATAGGAGAGTCATGTTCCTCATTTCGCAAGTCATTACTAATGCCATGGTAGTGCATATTCAACATCTAGAGAAAGCTAAGGATGCTTGGGGAGCTCTTGAAAGGATGTATTCAACAAATACCAAAGCTAGGAAACTTCAACTCAAGAATGAGTTGAACACAATCAAGAAAAGTTCGAGTCAATCCATAGCTGAATATACTTTGAAGATTAAGGAGCTAAGCGATGCTTTAGCTTCTATTGGCACAACGGTTGAAGACAAAGATCTTGTGTGTTATATTCTCAATGGATTGAGAGAAGATGAAAGATGGAAGCCTTTTATAACTTCAATTAACTTGAAAGAAGCATATCTGTTGGAGCAAGTCTATGACAAGCCTAAGTATTGGCTTGAGTCCCACAAAGTCATAGAAGAAGCCTTAAAATGAAGACAATATAAAGTTCACTTGTGAACTACCTCTTGTAACTTTTGAAGAGTTTACTTAATGTAAAAGTGAGAGAATCTTAAGTGGTTGAGTCCACTTGATCAAAACAGGAAAGAGGAACCACAAATTCGTGATTTGTGGTAGGTAGAGAATCAAATCAATCACTGATTGATTGGAGAGTGATTGAGGGAAGTTAGCCTCCCAAACTCAACTATAAATAGATGGTAGTTTTAGTCGTGGTTAGAGAGACCTATGTGAAGACCTCCAAGAGTTGAGCTTTATGTCATATCAAGGTGTGATTACAAGGCACACATATGTATCAGTAAGCCTATTTTATTGTACAAGCAATATACTTTCATTTTCATTATCATTTGGGTTCATATTTCCATGTTCTTGTGAAGTGTACTACTCACTGCCATTACTCTCAATTTTCTCAGTCAGATTGCAGATATGGTTTCTCAGAGTTTGGGGCATCATTTTCAGTTATTTAACTTGGTAAAGTTAGAGCTCTAAGTCTACTATATGCTCATCAATTTTCATTTAATTTGGGTATTGCAATCTTCAGTTATGTTCAGTTGAAGTCAACCCTGTCTGTCATTTTCACTTCTCTGTAAGGTACCCAACTTTTTTACTCATCTTGTTAGAGCCATTTCTCAGTGGTTACTTATCCAAATTCAATGATTTAAAGCTTGTTGGATTCAGCAGACTATTTAGTAGAAGAATACAAATTTTCATAATCATTGAACTCTTAAATCTAGAGTTATGTGCATTTTGTTGCTGACTAGTCTCAAACTGTAGCAGCCCGTGAAAATCAGGATGATGTCATCACTTGCTAAACGTCATTCTTAGTATGTGGTTCATTATTTTTTATGGGATTACTCTTGAAAGTTAGCTCTTTAAGTTAACTAAACTTCCACAAGAGGAATTAAGCTAATTGCTGCTGTGCTCAGAGAATTATGTAAAACACTCGACAAGTGTATGAACCAAATTAGCAAGTTTTTCACCTCTGAGCTAACTCCAACTTATCTGTTTTGATCTATCTTTTTGAGAGTGATCTTCCAAGGTACATAGGGTGTCTAATACATCCATTGGCAAGCTAAAAGGGCCCACCATATACTCCTGGAGTTCATTTGGCTGGTGTAGATCAAGGATTTTGCAACACCTCTTCATCTTCAAGCACATACCTATCCATCTCTTCACAGTGGTATCAGAGCAAGGTTGGACAACATGGCAGATGGATTTCCTTCATCAATTGACAAATTGGACAGAGGTAACTACTCAGCTTGGTCATTAAGGATGGAAGCTTATCTCCAAGGTAGAAGTTTATATGGTTATGTGGCTGGAGATGAAGTTATGCCAAGTTTCAGGAACAAAAGTCAACCAACACAACAAGAGCAATAGAGATTGAGCACATGGTGCTCCAAGGATGCACTTGCAAGGTCTTATCTCCTCAACTCTATCTCAGATTTTTTGTTGCCTCACATTAGAAGTTGTAAGACATCTCAGGAAGTGTGGGATGCACTTGAAGCTTTCTTCTCTTCAAGTATTAAAGCTAGGAAGCATCAACTATGGCTCGATTTCACAACTCTTAAGAAGGCTCCCAAACAAAATGTGACTGATTTTGTCACAAAGCTCAAGGACATAGCAGATTAGTTGGGAAGCATTGGAAAGGTAATAGATGAAGAGCAAATTGTAAGGCAGGTCATCAATGGCTTGAAGGCAGATGACAAGTGGGAAGCATTCACCACAGCTATGGATTTGTACATGGACATGCATGTACCTGATTTCAATACACTCATTGGACAACTACTTACTCAAGAGGCAAAGCTTATCAAAAATGGAGAAAGCTCTAAAGATAATCAATCTTCAGCTTTATACACTGATAAAAGCAAGTCCAAAGATAACAAAGGAAAGGCAAAGAAAGTGGATGATGAAGCAGGTACATATCAAGCTAACTATACAGGTAGAGGAAGACATGGCAGAGGTAGAGGAAGAGGAGGTAGACAAGGTAGGGGGAGATCCCAAGACTCCAACTCATGTTCTATTTGTGGATTAACTAATCATACAACTGAAAATTGCTTTAGGAATTCCAGGAATCAAAGAGGCAGAGGATACAATAGAGGAAGTTATGGCTACTCAAGAGGAAGGTTCAACAATTATCATGGCAACTACAACAACTACAATCATTCAAACTATCAAGGAGGCTACAAAGAAAGGAGAGACTTCAATAACTACATAGAAGACTCAAACAAAGAGGATTCATTATTGATCATGAACATGGCTATGCCACAAGGTAAATCTGATGAGCATGTTTTCTACATAGATTCAGGTTGTTCAAATCATGTGGCAGGAAATGTGGCACTCCTATCAGATTTAGAAGATCCAAGGAATAAGCATGAGGTACAAACAGGAGATGACACAAGACATCCTGTGGAGAAAATAGGCAATGTCAAAGCACCTGATGGAAACATCAACCTACTCAGTAAGGTACTCTATGTCCCTACCATTACAAAGAATTTGATAAGTGTTGGGCAGATAGTAGAGAAAGGGTTGCAAGTCAGGTTCACAAAAGCAGGAGCATTTGTTGAAGATCCAAGTCAAGGATTCAGAAGAATTGCAAAAGGTGAAAAGGCAGGTAGATTGTTCACATTTGAATTACAAGACACTAGAAACATTGCTCTCTTTAGTTATGGTAGTCAGACACTCACAGAATTGGAAGTATGGCACAAAAGGTTAGCACATATTGGTGAAAGGTCATTAAAGAAAATTTGCAGGGACCAAAGTGTACTTGGACTCCCTAATTTGTCAAAACAACAGATGATTTATAAGTGTAGTGCATGTCAATTTGGAAAGTCTCACAGGTTACCATTCATGAAGAAAGGTTATATGCATGGAGATCTCTTTGAGTTGGTTCATACAGATGTATGGGGACCTAGCAAGGAAGCTTCAATATCTGGATCAAGGTATTATGTCTCCTTTATTGATGATTGCAACAGATGGACTATCCTATTCTTTATGAAACACAAAGATGAAGTTTTTTCATGTTTCAAAAAATATTTGGCTCTTGTGGAGAATCAAACAGGTAAATCACTAAAAGGCTAAGGTCAGATGGAGGGGGAGAATACTTCTCCCATGAGTTTGATTCTTTTCTTCAAGAAAGAGGAATCA
This sequence comes from Ceratopteris richardii, assembly GCA_020310875.1. Lineage (NCBI taxonomy): Eukaryota > Viridiplantae > Streptophyta > Polypodiopsida > Polypodiales > Pteridaceae > Ceratopteris > Ceratopteris richardii. Next base: position 189,942,388 of record CM035417.1, on the reverse strand, counting down.
AAAGAGAGGTAACTACAAGGTACACTCCTAAGCAAAATGGAGTGGCAGAAAGGAGGAATAGGACAATTGTTGAAGTTGCAAGGTCCATGTTAAATGAAAAGCATTTACCTAATTATCTATGGGCTGAGGCTGTATCTACAGCCACTTACTTGATTAACAGGTTGCCTTCAAAATCCCTTGATGGGATGACTCCATATGAGGCTTGGAATGGAAGAAGACCAAGCTTAAATCATTGTAAAATTTTTGGATGTATTGCTTTTGCTCATGTTCCTTCACAGGTTAGAGGCAAGATGGATCCAAAGGAAGAAAGGTGTGTATTTATTGGATATGACAACAATCAAAAGGGCTACAGGTTATACAACCCTACCAACAAAGGATTCTTGGTAAGCAGAGATGTAGTTTTTGATGAAAACAATTCATGGTATGAAGAACAAGACACCTTGGAGGATGATGAAGAATCTCATATGGAAAAGATCAAAGCATGGAAGTCTAAAGGTAAAGCAAAATTGCAGGAACTTGGACATGAGGCAGAATCATCACATCATGGCCTATCTATGAGGGAAAAGAAAAAACCAGAAAGGTATGGGTTTGACACCTCATTAGTAACTAAACATTCTATCTACATAGTACAGGACATAAACCAAGAGAAGCCATCATCATTTGAAGAGGCCAAAGCAAAATCAGAATGGAAGCATGCAATGAAGGAAGAGATTGAAGCACTTGAGGAAAACAACACTTGGGATTTGGTGCCCAAGACTTCATCCATGAAGGTAATAGGCTCAAGATGGGTCTATAAACTCAAGAGAATTTTGATGGTTCCATTAACAGGTATAAGGCAAGGCTTGTAGCAAAAGGCTTTGCACAAACTCAGGGAATTGATTGTGAGTACTATCCATGGAATCTCCTTCATTCATGTGCTCACTTTCCAACTATTTTTGGAGGTAAGCAACACGAGCCTCATTCCTTGCCTGGTATAAAGTGATAAGTGTACCCCAAGCATCCTTTGTTGTTCTGTAGGAGTGAATGTGAGGAATAATGGCACGTTTGAGAGACAAGGCTATCAATGCATGTGTGTGAGCATCTCTCTCATCACAACAAAGTTGCTTTGCAGTAGGTGCAAGAGGAACCGCAACACGAACAAGAAACTGAAGAATATCACCATCTTCAATGCCATTTGCATCATCTTGAGTAACTGTATTTGTAGGTGTAATAGGAGGTTTTTCAACACCGTGCACAATATTCCACAGTCCTTTTGCAATCAATACATGATACATCATATAAGCCCATAATGGGTGATTTGTTCCATCCAACTTATCCTCAACAACCAACATATAGAATACATCACTACTTTCAGCCATGGCCACTAACTAAAATACCCTAACGCAAAAAAATAAATGTATCTCAAAAAGTTTAATAGAAGTACCCTATCGAGTTTCACTAAACATGTAGCAAACTTTGAGGCGTTTATAGTGGCAAACCAAAACTTGTATATATCTTTGGAACTAAATGATGCAATTGCCTACATAACTGCTTTGATTTTGAGAGTGTGATCAGAGGGGTGTCGACGACACCCTAGATGAAGCAGTGAACTACTCTGATACCAACTGTTGGAGTTTGAGGCCTGCGGAAGCACGCGAACAACACATGGAAGAAGAAGAAGAAGAAGCTTGGAGCATAACATACAATACGGAATGTATTACCAAGAGAATGTACAAAGATAAGTGACCCATAAGGGTTATACGTGTAGATAGAAGCTGGAGAAAAAATCCTCCTAAAGAGGGAAAAAAGTGCCCCGGTGGTCCTAGTGTGTTCACACACATCACTACTAAAATATATCAATAAATAAGAAGAGAAATTTTGTCTGAATCATAGAATAAGTCCTTGTCTTTGTTAATCAGGCATGCCATGGGTTTTATAGAAGTTGTGAAGTATTCTGTTGACGATGCACCACTGTGCGTTCTTCTTCTTGAGAGCTCCACAATGATATCCTCGGAGTAGAAAACCTAGCTCCATAGGCCGCACACGATACTCCAGACAGATGCTGCAGAATATGCAGAAAAACACAGTACACAGGGAGCATGAAGACACTCTTCTTAGGTCTTACATATATAGTTGAACTTACAGTCTGTGACCGACCAAGCCACTATATGTTTTATTAAAGAGCATATACAAAGATGTGTCCTGTGGCTATTTGATAGTTTTTATACAAACTATACCTCCCACCTGATGGGCATGTTACACAATATACAAGTGACTGTATAAGATCATGAATCAAGTAACCCCCATCAAGTGACAACAGTCTCGAAAGTTATCTTGTGGTAGAGATTTACTCAAAGCATCTGCAACATTATCTCGAGTGTGAACCTTCTCAAGAATAATGTGCTTAGTGGCTAAACAATCTCTAATGAAGTGATACCTCACCTCAATGTGCTTGGTCTTTGCGTGATAGACCAAATTTTTTGCCAAAGCAATGGCACTCTGACTATCACTGAGCAAACGAGGTACATGCTGAGGTAAGCCCATATCACAAGCAAGATGAGAAAGCCACAATGCTTCGTTACATGCCTCACTTGCTTCAACATACTCTACTTCTGTGGTGGAAACAACTATGCATTCTTGAAGACGAGATTTCCAAGAGATAGCACCTCCAACAAAATGAAAAATGCACCCTGATGTAGATTACGATTGTATACACAACCAACATAGTCAAAATCTATGTAACCAATAATGCATGCTTTCCCTCTACCTAAGCATAGGCACTTGTCCTTAGTGCTACTCAAATATCTTAAAATAATCTTGACTGCTTCCCAATGTTTCTTGCCAGAATTAGACATATATCTACTCACAACTCCCACTACAAATGCAATGTCTGGTCTTGTAGCTACCATAGCATAAATGAGAGTAGCAACAATAGTCTGATAGGGAATTTTGGTCATGAATTCCTTTTCCTCATCTGATATAGGGCAATCATCCTTGCTCAATTTCACATATGTCGATAAAGGTGTACTCAATGCCTTTCCACCCTGCATATTGAACTTGTGAAATAGTTTGGATATGTACTCACTTTGAGACAAGTATATGCATCTCTTACTCCTATCAGGAGTAATGCATATGCCAAGAATATGTTTGGCATCCCCCAAATCCTTCATATCAAATGTCTGACTCAACTTCTTTTTGAGAATTGACAATTCATAAGAGGACTTCCTAGCTATCAACATATCGTCGACATAAAGTATCAAGCATATCAAGTTGCCATCTGAGCATCTCTTTGTGTAGAGACAATGATCCTCATTGCTTCGAGAATAGCCTTGAGACTTTATAAAAGCATCAAACTTTTGGTACCATTATCTAGATGACTATTTAAGTCCATACAAGCTCTTTTTGAGAACTACATAACCCTCTGGTTGTTCCATATAGATCACATCTGTAAGATCTCCATGCAAGCAAGCAGTTTTCACATCCATTTGGACTAGCTCTAAGTCCTCAATTGCAATGAATCCAAGGAACATGTGCAGGGTAGTCATCTTGACGACTAGAGAGAAGACTTCCTTGAAAACAACACCATGTTGTTGCTTAAAAATCTTTGCAAACAACTCGTGCTTTATACTTTGGAGAACTACTATCTGATGTGAATTTCAGCTTATATACCCATGTACATGGTAAAGCTTTCCTTCCCTTTGGCAAAGGTACGAAATCCCAAGTACCATTCTTGTGAATAGAATCCAACTCACTCTTCATGGCACGCTCCCACTTGACAGGATCCTCTGTTTGCCTAGCCGCTTTGTAGCAAGAAGGCTCACTGACATCTGTTAGCATAACAAAATCTAAAATTGCAAAATATCTATCAGGTGGATGTGAGACACGTGCATAACATCTTGATGTTTGCTAAATAGGAACATGTGGAGATTGATATGATTGGACATTCTCTTGAACATCCCTATGTGCAGCATTTTTATGCATGCTAACTAGAGGACAAGTATCCTCAAACACCACTCTTCCCACTTCAGCCTCCTTACTGGGCTGTTTATGCATCTTCAACTCATTGAAAATGACATCACTACTTCTGATCACTGACTGTGTTTCAGGATCCCATAAGCGATGTCCAAATTGTCCTTCTCGACCATATCCAAGAAAAATGCATTTCTTTGACTTACGGTCCAACTTTTTTCCAAGATTCTTGGGTATATGAACATATGCTTCACACCCAAAAACTCAAAGATGATCATAATATGGTGGCTTCCCTGTCCATAACTCTCGTGCCACTTTCAAACCTTTGGTAGTACTAGGTGAAAGGTTAATCACATGAATTGTAGTCAATACTGCTTCTACCAGTATTGACTACACAATCTTCACAATCAAAGTAGATGGTGCAGGTAATTGTTTAACATGCCCATCAACATTCTGTCATTTACCTTTAGCGTTCTTTAATGCATAATAGTCTTTCTTCATGTGTCCTTTCTTATGAAAATAATGGCATTCAATATCCCTCTTCCTTGATTTACTTCTACTCTTATTTCATTGACCATTCTTTTCCTTATTCTTGCTCTTGCCATGTTGCTGATTCTTTCCTTGGTAAGAATCATGAACATTATATGCATCTCCAATTTGAGTGCCAACCATAGATTTTCTATGAACCTCCTCACTCGAGAGTGCTCCACATATCTCATCATACACCAGTTTACCACTAGGTGCACTATTGCTAATAGCCGTGCAAAATGTATCCCATGATGATGGCAAGGTGCATAACAGCAATACTGCTTTCATTTCATTATCCATATCCATCCTCTAAGCGTGTAACTGGGAGAATATAGCATCAAAATCATTTAGATGAGCAGCAACACTATCTGTGTCTTTCATACGAAGGTCATATAATTTTCTCATCAAATACACTTTATTTGATGCTGTCTCTTTTTCATATGTATTGCATAACTTCTTCCAAAGCTCCTCTGCACTTTCACATTATCTACTAGGTGCAAACAAATGGTAGACCTAATTTCATCTAACTCATTTCAATTCATTGATACGCATACATAATGTATGTTAAGAACACATGCATCTTTTCTTAACGATGCTTATCATGCATAAGGTTCAAAGATTGAACCCCTCTTTAAACCATGAAGGGAATTCATATTTGGAAGTTGGAACTCCACTCAGATCATGCATGTATATTTTTCACATGTTTTCTTGTTCTATTCATGTTTATGTCATACTATGATGGACATTCTATGTCCATTCTTCTGTCAAAGTTCAGGATGTAATTCCATTTCATGCTAAATGAAAAACCTTTTTCTATTCATCTATGCCTTAAATGCAATTAGATGAGTAAATGTATGCACTTCTCTATGTGCATATGGAACACCTACTTTATTTGAAATGCCTCTCTACATGCATTATTTCCAACATGATTGAGAGAGAAAACAAGAATTCAAATGGTACTTATCTCCATTTTAGCTACATCCGCCTTTGTGCCCTTTGCATGGATACTTCAACTTTGAGGTTTCATAGTTGAGCCATCGTATCTTTTCAACGCCCTCCAATGGTTCTCCTTTAGACATCATCATATTTTCTTGTATGCCCAACAAATGCATTTAACCTTACAAAAACATTAAGGATTTGTAAATGCATACTTGGATTAAGTGCATACTTTTATTAAATGCTTGTCACATAAAAAATGAAATGGACTTAAATCCTATTCAATTTATGCCACATTATTCATGAATCATATAATACTCATAAAAAAGAAAGTAAGTACTTTAAATCAAATGGGTGGTTCTCCAAAAAAGTACTCCATGAACTATGAGGCAATGCCTTCTTTCCATCTCACTATGTATCATATGCATGACAAAATAAAAAATAGGAAAATGAAAAGATAAAATAAACACTTAGCTTTAGTAGTTGTCTTGTTGATCTTGCGAATGAAGAAGCTACACTTTCTTCTTTGAGCTCAAAGTTTGACTTTTTATCCTCCTAAATTTATCTCCTCCTCGCTTGATAGAAGATAGTTTTTCAAGTTGCATCGTATCCATTGAAAAGAGAGGCAAAGGAATCATTGAGAAGAGAGTTCATCCTATTGATCTCTAGTTCATACTCCTAGTATGCGCATCTCTATCTACACAGTGAGAACTCAAAATTTGGCTAAAAAAAGGGACTCTTGAATTCTTCTTCCTTGTATGAGCATCTTCCAAAACATGTTTCATATAAGAAGTTGGATCCAAAAAAGAATACGAGATGGCTGTTATATGCGCTAAAATTATGGAGAGAGGGAGAGAATTATGTGGCTAAGAAGTTGAGCCGAATTCGTGGATTCACCAAATGATAGCTATTTATTCCCACATAGGAGGGAAAAATGCTCGTGAGATAGCTATATAAGCCATGCAAGAGAATGTTTACTTGCATCAAGCAAGGAGAGGAGAGGGACAGTGCACATGCAACTACTCCTTTCTTCTCTACCTCAAATATGGGCGTGTGGTTGTCATGAGGGGACTCCTAGTCACATGTTAGAATGGCTCCCGGTCCCTTCTATCTCCCTTATCCTCCAATGAAGAGGTGTTCCCATCTATGCCGCTAAGGGGGACCAAAAAAAGTTCATTTTGCAACTCATACCCGAGCATGATAGTTCACATGCAAAAATCCAAGACTAGAATGTTCATGGGGGATAAATGGTAGCTGAATACATCTAATTTGGACCTCAGCTTAGCTATAAGATACCAATATTAAATCATGAGGTAACTACAAGTAAACTAACTAATGAAGGTTCTTAATCAACTAGCCTAGACCACCTACTTGAAGAGAGAGCATGTCTCCACCCATATATATAGCTATAAGCCAAGGGGGTAAATGTCCTTGGATTTGTCCAAAGTGTCCAGCCAAGTGTCCCTCATGTGGATACTTTCCTAAGGACCTTGGCATGCCTTCTAATTCCTCAAAGGCTATCACATACCTTCTAATTCAAATGAGGATCCTTCTCTCACATTCCCCCAAGGTGGCACTTAGAGAAGCTTCTCCCAAGACTAAGGTTCCCACGCCTTAGGATAAATCAAGCCTAAGATTCACAACCATTCAATTGGGATCTCATATGAATAAATATCCCAAGGCTAAAAAAAAGTTTCAACCCAAATATTCAAGCATGCTCCAAGGGTAATTCAAGGGCTAAACTAAGGCAAATATGCATCATTTCTATCCTTTAGAATCCATACATTTGTCCTTATGAACCCATGAATTATACAACATAGATCTTAAGATAAAGACTACATCTTTATCATTGTCACATGATCAGCAAGAATTGATAATAATTGGAAAGTCATGTCCAAGAAGTTGCTATTGGAACTACTATGAAGTCTACCCAAGTAATGGCAATAAGCTCATGAACAACTCATGAAAGTTACCTCTTAAAGCATAAAATCCTAAATAGGATTGAATTTTGGAATTCGATGTTCCCAAACTAAAGCATCAAAAGGTACAAGGGTCTAGACACACCCTACATATCCTCCAAGTTTTTTGCAAGGATTATTAGGTGAGCAAAGAGGATAAAACACCTTAGTCTTTGCTCTCCTATTTGGCACCAACAAGAGTTAAAGATAATTTCATAAGAAAATTATCATGGGAACATTCAAAAGACATAGATAGAATTCCAAATCAGGATCTATTTTTGTGGATTAGAGAAAGTATCTATTGGTGTGGGATAATGGAAAGCTAACTCTTTTGGGAACTTTTCTTTGATGGTCAGAAAGAAAAGAACTCATGATTCATAGAAAGCATCAATCAAGTTATCTTTTTCTTGGAAAAGTGCATTCAATTAATATACTTAAACCACTAGAAGAGATGATAAAGTAATGAAGATGAGTTTTATTGTCACATTTTGATCAAAAGTGAAGTCTATAAAGCTTCATCAAGTCAAAGTTCTAAATCAAGTTAAGATTCACAGTCTTAGGAATCTTTCAACTAAGGTTAGATAAACTAAGTTAAGCACAAGTTCCTAGTGTAACTTGGTAAAGTTAATATCTTGATTCAAAGTAATGTATAAGAATTGAACTCCAAGCAAGAAAATCATAAAGGTATTGCATAAATTAAGGATTAACTTAGTCTCAAGGGAAGCATTAGTGATTTGAGTATAAATTCCATGAGTAGGACCTCGATGGATCGACACATTGATGTTTTTTTATTGCACTACTATCTTGTGGTTGGATTATCTTTTGGATTTACTCCAAGAATCTTTTTGAGAATCCAATTTACTTCTCTTAAAGATAAGTAAGTTGCTTCAATACTTTGTTAAAATAGATTTTTGAAAAGTGAAGTTCTTGAGTCACATAGAGTTTGACTCTTATTAGTTTCAAGAATCTTAGAAGTTTGAATTGGTTGCACAAAGTTTTAGTTCTTTCTTTCTATTCTCCAAATCTTTTGGATCTGATTCAGAGGGAGTATCTGGTTCCTTTTAGGAAAGGCTAAGGAAACTGAGCTGGAAAAAAACTAAATAAAATATCCTAGATAGATTTTCTATATAAGAACCCATTCAATCTCGCTCAAGGGAGAGGCATTGATTTTGATGAGACCTTTGATCTCACATGTTGAATGTCCATTGTTTGTAGCATCTATGCACTTGCAACTCATCATGGTTGGAATATACATTAGTTAGACATTAAAACTACATTTTTGAACGGTGACTTACATGAAGAAGTGTATGTATTTCAGCCCCATGGTTTTGTGTAGAAAGGACATGAAAACAAAGTGGGCAAGTTGACGAAGGCATTATATGGTTTGAAGCAAGCACCATGTGGTTGGTATGAAAATATACATGTCTACTTGATTGGTTTTGAGAATAGTCCAACTGAGAGCACCTTATGTAGATGATGAACTTTTGATCATCGTTGTATATGTTGATGACATGCTAGTCACTGGTCTTAATGAGAAGCATATTGCTGATTTTAAGGCTGATTCTCTTGAGATGTTAGATTTGGGGCATTTGCATCATTATTTGGGAATTGAGTTTATGCAAGTTGATGTGGGAATAGTTTTGTGTCAAACAAAATATATTGACATATTATTGTAGTGTTTTGGCCTTGAAGATTGAAAACCTATTGCCACTCCTATGGAAACATGTTTACAGTTGAGTTTTCATGATGTTACAAGTGATTAAGTGCATCTTTTGCCACTTCTGTAGTACTTGGATAATTAAATTGTTTTATCCCAAGGGGAGACCATTACAACCATATCTAGTTGTGAGGCTGAGTATAGGGTACCTTTCACAGTGACTGTTGAATTTGTGTGGATCAGATGCCTCTTGATTTATTTGGGTGTTGGTTAGTCTTTTGCCATCACCATCAACATTGAAAGTTAGAGCGCATTGGCAGTTGCAAGGAACTTTGTGTTCCATGCTCAGACAAAGCACATTGAGGTGCATTACCAATATTTCAAGGAGAGGTTCTCTGCTAGAAATATTCATTTGGCATATGTGCCCACACAGGATAATGTTGCATGCCTATTTACAAAGGCTCTCTAGCTAGGGAGAAGTTTGAAGCTTTCTGCAAAGCTTTGGGCTTACTCCTTTTTGTGGATTGATCTCTTTCCACATAGCTTGCACTTCTTTATACATGAGTGCTAGCTCCTTGTTCACTACATCACTAACAAGGGGGATATGTTGATATATTTTGGTAGTGATGTGTGTGAACACTTAGGACTATTGGGGTACTTTTTTCCCTCTTTATGAGGTTTTTTCCCCTTGGCTTGTATATACAACTATAACCCTAATGGTTCACTTAGATTTGTACATTTACTTGGTAATTCATTCAATGTCGTGTTGTGCTCCAAGCTTCTTCTTCTTTTTATTTTGTTTGTGTGCTTCTACAGACCTCAAACTCCAACATATATCACTAGATTAGGATAAAACATACCACTATATTAGGATAAACTTGAAGATGTCCCCAAGTCAGCTTTCATAACTAACTATGGGTATTTTGAGTTCTTAGTCATGCCTTTTGGACTAACAAATGCGCCTGTCATGTTTATGAATTTGATTAACACAATCCTTAGTCCTTATTTAGGAGAATTCTTAGTTGATTTCCTTGATGGTATTCTTATCTATAGTAAAGATATTGTTGCCCATTTAGAGAATTTGGAAAATATTTTCCGAGTTTTGAGAGGGAACAAGTTGTATGGCAAAAAATCTAAGTGTGAATTCTTCTCAATATAAATCAAGCATCTTGGACACACTATATCTAAGAAACAAATTTAAGTAGATCCTGAAAAGGTCCAAGCTATTCTTAATTGGCCAACCCTAAAACTATTACAAAAATACAAAGTTTCTTAGGTTTAGTAGGATATTATAGAAAGTTTTTACAAAACTTTTCAAAGTTCTTGATCCCTTGATTTGAAAATCAAGAAGGACAGCCTAAAAGCCTTACTTGGGATAAGGAACAATCTAAAAAATATGGAATGAATTAAGAAAACCTAAGCATTAGCCCTACCTCTACAAATAGTAGATCCAAATGAAACCTTTGTGGTTGAAATAGATGCAACTGAATTGGCAATCGAAGCTATGTTGAATCAAAATGGTTGACCAATTTCTTTTGAAAGTCAATTGCTAAAGTCGTTTCAATGCAATTATTCTACATATGAGAAAGAGCTTTATGCCATTATGCAAGCTCTAAAGAAATGGAGGCATTATTTATTTGGAACCAAAGTGACTATAGTTTTTGATCAAGCAAGTATTAGGCGGTTTGCAAACCAATATGAGTTAACAAGTAGAAAGGCTAGATGTGTTGAGATAGTCGAGGGTTTGATTACAAAATCATATATCAAAGAGTGAAATTCAATGTAGTTATAGATGCTTTAAGCCATATGCCTATGTTGAATTCTTTGATTCTCGTAAAAATCTCCAATGATTTAGTAGAATTGATGGAAGTTAAGTATCAAGAAGATACAAGTTTTAAGAAATCCTAAAAGAAGGCTCTATACCAAGGTACAAACTTATCATTTGAAGATAAGTTTAAACATTGCAATATTCAAGATGAACATCTGTTATATAAAGGAAAGGTATGTGTACCTTGTGATCAAGAACTTAGGAGGAAAGTTTTATTTGAATGTCATGATGTCCCAAGTGCAAGTCATCCAAGAATCAATAAAAATTTGAATAGTTCAAAATAAATTTTATTGGCCAAGTGTACATAAAGATGTATAGGATTATGTACTTAAGTGTACAAAACATCAAGTATACAGAGTAGAGAAGTCCAAGATAGGAGACTTGTTACATCTTTTGGAAATTACCAATGGTAAATGGGAAAGTATTTCCATGGACTTTATTACAGGCTTGTTTGGAACTCGAAAAGGCCATGATGTAGTTTGGGTGATAGTCAATTGTTCAACCAAAATGGCTTGTTTCATTCCTACCCAAACTACAACTAAAACTCTAGAATCAGTTAAAATGTTTATGGAACATCTCTACCAAATCTATGGTCTACCACAAGATATAGTATCAGAAAGCGATAGAAAATTCACTAGTCATTTCGAGAGAGTTTTTTTTAGTAGGCTAGAAATAAAGTTGAATATAAGTAGAGCAAAATATCCACAGACAGATAGGAAACATAAAGGGTCATCAAATACTTGAAGATATGTTACAAGCTTAAGTATCTTCAAACCAAATAGATTGGGAAGAATATTTACCTTTAGTTGAGTTTGCTTACAATAATGATAAGCATTCAACAACTAAATATAGTCCCTTCATGTTATTGTATGGGTTCTAACCAAGGGTTCCATATATAGTTGGATTAAGGATCCCTAATTTTCAAGGATTAAAATTAACAAAAAGGAATTAAGGCCACAAAAAAACCATTCGTGGTTTTTGCAATAAAATATTTGCTCTAGAACTTGTGCTCAGTGCAAATGGATTTGTGAGCATTGGTATAACTTGGATAAGAGCTTGATGATGGCTACAATTAAGCTAGGTTTGTCTGTCATAAGAGGACAAAATTCCCTCTAAAATATGTGCAATCATGGGCATCCTTGTCCATCAGATGAGATCCTCATGGGTGCTGAAGATTGAAGAGAGCGTGTCTACCATAACAAGACAAAATAGGAAGCATTCAATGGGTGAGAGAGTGTGTGGGCTGGCACAAAAAGACAAAATGCATAAGGCAGTTTGGTGGCAAGATTGATTTTGCTCCATCCAATGGGCCGATGATCGAATGGCTTCACAAAAAGAAAGCTTCACATCCATTAGATCAAGAAAGAATCCAATGGATGCAATTTGAAATGGCCCAAAACTCAAAACAATAGGTCTCAACTATTCCTTTTTGGTTCCATCCAATGGAAGATACATTTTTTCTTGAGTTTCAAGAGGCATCATTGGATCTTTGCCACATACAATGGATCAAATTGTATGCCAACTTTATTTTTGAAATTTAACATGAGTGTTTGGATCTTTGAGTTCATCCAGTTGTTGTGGTTGAAAATCTAGGCCTATCAAACCAATTTTATAAAAGAACTCATGGTTTTTATTCATTCAAAACATTTTTGACCACAAAGAAACAAGGGAAGCCTATGCCTAGTTTATCTGATCAAGATTGTAGATTGTGGCCACCATCCTCTTCTCATTGGTCCATCACTAATTATCTTTGAATCTAAAAGGCGTATGCAAGGTTCATTTATTCCCCTAATGATAAGAAAGTCCAACAACCAAAGATTTTTTGGAAGATATGAAATTTTAGTTGAAATAACTAAAGAAAACTTGAGGAAAGCCAAAGACAAAGATAAAGTATGTAGCAATTTTAAGAGGTAAGAGATTTCCTTTCAGGTTGGAGAATAAGTATATTTGAAAGTTCCCAAGAAATCTAAAACTTTGAAAAGAGGACAGTGTCCTAAAGTATCTCTAAGATTTTGTGGTCCTTTCGAGATTCTCAAAAAGGTTGGGACTTTGGCTTATGAGTTGAAGCTTGTTGACAATCATCTACTTCACCTAATATTTCATGTTAGTAGATTGAAAAGTTAAAACTGGCTGAATAAGACAACTATTACAAGCTCTTTGAAAGTTTTTCTCCAAAGAACCCCAACACTTTGAAAATAATGGCTTTCAAAGAAAAAGGTACCAAAGTCAAGTTGAGAGATTCATGGAAATATGTACATTGAGTATTTTAAAGACAAAACTTGAGAGACTTATGGAAAGATGTTAAAACTCTGGTAGTTCTAATTTAAAACCTTAAGACATAATGGTCCAAGGAATTAGGATCCATTAAGTAATCTTGAATAAATTATTATTTATACTTTAACATTCAATAATATACCTTAAAAGATAATTGTTGAAAAGCTTCAATGTTAAAGTATGCTAAAATTTAAAGTACTAGACCTTTGGACAAAATAAAGATGTTTAAGCATTAGTTTTGAACAAGGCACATCTAAAAAGAACAAGAAAACATAAGCTTTCATCATGTTAAAGGAAGCATTCACTAATTCAAAGAATCACTTTTAGTTAGATTGATCCATGTGGAATCAAAAGATCATTCCTTAAATGATCAAATGCAAGTAGAAACTCCATCTTCTTAATAGTTATACAAAGATTCATAGGTCTTTGAGACATAGGTGGATCTTAAGTATAACTTAGCTTCATGAAAATCAAAGTATAAGTTATACCTTGATTTACTTGATGAAAGAATAAGATTGGAAACATATCTTTTGGACAAGTTTTTTTTTTTTATTTTAATCTTTGAAATCTTTTATGGTATTAGCAGACTATCACGTCTAGTAAAAAAATCAAGAAGATTATTAAGTGATAAAGAAGAAGGATCTATGTTCATATATGACTATTGTACAATGGTTCAATCAACAAGACATGCAAGAATCTTGTACTTTAAGCTTGTGCATCCAAAGTGGGAGTGTAAGAACATGTTTAAAGTATACCAGAAGCAAACATAGTATGACCAATGGCAATAACTCTTGTTTCGAACTCAAGAAAAGATATAAAAGAATAAATATCATATAGAAGATAAATAAAAGTTCATGCAAAACTTTTATGATGATATGTGAAGCTATATCTTAACGTAATATTCATCATTGAATTTGAGACAAAAAGGAAGTTTAAAAAAAAAAATCCGACAATAGAGCTTAAAAGTCTTGTCCAAAAGCCTATAATTTTTTTCAAGGATCATTCAAGAGGTGCAAAGAATTTAAAGATGATTCCTTTGCTCATATTATTGATTACTTAGAAGTAAAAACTCAAGAATTTTCCATAGCAACGAGAAATTAAAACTTCTTCAATTTAGATTAGTTCCCAAGAAAAGCTCTAAAGCACTTGTAATGAAAGTCTAACTCTGCAAGTAAGTAATCTATCTAAGATCTCTAGCAAGACCACAACTCTAAGAGAGAGCGCTCATCCAACTCTGCCCATATACATACCTCGTTGGCATGGGCTTGGCCAAGTGTCCCTCATGTGGAAATTTTCCCAAGGGTTATCACACACCTTCCAATTTCCCAAAGGGTATCACATGCCTTCTTATTCAAATGAGGATTTTTCTATCATGTACACCTCAAGGTGGAACTTAAAGAAGCTTCTCCCAAAACTAAGGTTTCCACACATTCGGATAGATCAAGCCTCAGGTTCACAACCATTCAATTGGGATCCCATATGAATAAATAACCCAAGGGTTAAAACTAAGGGTTCAACCCAAAGGTTCAAGCACGCTCCAAGGGTAAATCAATGGCTAAACAAGATAAATATACATCATATTCTAAACTTTAGAATCCATATATTTAACCTTCCAAAACCCATGAATTATACAATGTTCTTCCCCCTTAAATCATTTTTGTCCGTGAAAATGAGTAGAAGTATCATATGTGGAGTATTCCCCCATGCACCATGATCTATACCCTGATCATGGTCACCTCTCTCTTTAGATTCATTTCTTGTAATCGGATAAGGGCTACTACCTTCCTCAATATAAAATGAAAGGAACCAAAATCCCCACCCAAGTCACTTTCCCTCAGTCTAAGAATGTACATGCATGCCTTGTACCTATGGACTAGTGAAATGGGTGGACTTATTTCAAGGTCTTAGTTTAATTATTTCGGTTTAGCGCTTCCACAAATCTCAAGCTCCATAAAATCTTACATTTCTATAAACTTGGCCCTTCCTAGAAATGTTTACTTTTTAGGAGTATGCAATAGAGATCCTACCTCTATCTTGAAAGGGCTCGAAAGTAGATTCATATTCCACTTTCAATAGAAAGGAGAGGAATCTTTTGACATTCTTTAATTGAATTACTCTTCTATAGTCCCTTAAAAATATAAATATACTTTATTTGTATTTGGTAGGACTTAACAAAAGGTATGAACTTAGCAAAGTGGATATGCCAAACCATGCTCAATGAAATCAGGAGAAATGTTATCTTCTCATTCCTTTGCAAGTTACGTGGACTTATATCAATCATCTAGCATTTCTTGAAACATAATGTTCAAGTACTCTGAGTGATAAATAGTACACCCAATTTTGAAAGTTCATTTGTACTAGTAGATCCTTGCCCAAATCTTGTTTGATTTTCTCTAGATTGACCCTTAGAATATTACCTTGTTCTTGCATGGTTCAATCCTTTTGGAAAATCTTTGATCTTCAAGACTTCGTTGATCTAGAGACTACAATCATGACTTTTAGGAATCAAAATACTTGGTAGATTGTTCTTCTAGGTATCTACCCAAGTTCTTTGTGCATCTTAACTAAGTACGTTCTTCCAAAGAGCTTTAGTACTATCCTAGACCAACTTTTTAGTTCATACCATAAATAGTTAATTACCTCAAAGACCACCAATATTTTGTGAGAGGGACAAATAATTTCTTACTTGACAAATTGAATCCTCAAACTAATTAAGGAACAATATCTTATCAATCCATCAAGATACCTTATGGATCTTATATCTATTGAATGGGGTTGAATTATTCAAGTTTTCTTTGATTTTAGTTCCAAGATCTTCCAAGAAAAGATACCTCTTTCTTGGCATCATATCCAAGAACCTTATAGGAACTTAGCTAACATTCTTGAATCCCTTACTCACATCATCCAAAGACTCAAAGAATGATCTTTTTTGGACAAGTCTATCATTCAAGGATTTATGCTCGAGTAGGCTTGAATTTAATCAAGATCCTCACCTTTGGAATTTTTAAAAAGCTCCGTAAAGTTTTTATCCTTATCTTTCCCCATCTATTGCACAATCTAAAGTTGGCTATAGATTCTATTGAAAAGAATGCATCTTATTAAGAGGATAGAGGATAACCTTTTTCTAAGGTAAATGTCAACCTTATTCCATTTATTTTCTTGTAAATACAACCAAGTGTATTCATATGGTTCAAGTAGGTAAATCTCTTGACATCTTGATGAGCCTAAGACCTTATTCTCTATGGTATTATTTTTAAGGCTTATCCCACTGTTTCCTATCGGATCTTGAGTCTATTTGCTCTCTGGACATCAAAGAGAATTCTCAAAGGGGTTCAGTTCCCACTTTCCCATACTAAAGAGTTCTTTCTCCAATCTGTAGAACTACAACCTTTATATCTCCACCTTCTTTGTCATCTCAATGCTCTTTATGATCCTTAATTCCATCTTAGAATTCCTTGGCATCATATTCATGAGGGGAAGGAATAAGGTGTCTAATGCCAATTTATCTTATATGTTCTAAAGATTTCTTTGGTCAACCATTAACCTTTTCTTGGCATGCTTTATCAAACTATAAAAGGTTTGATTCCTTTGACTAGTCTAGGTCATTTGAATTTCCCATATTCCTCTAGCCAAGTTATTTTGAGGAAGGACCAATTCTTTTTGCCTTTAGATCCCTTCTTCGTTGTTAATCGTTACCCATGGGATTTACTTGGGATCTTTAACTCATACCTTCATGAGTTTTCATCTTTCTTAAGTCTTTAACATCTTGACGATGTTCTCAGAGCCTTTAACTATTCTTCTTCTAGGGATCAACAATTATGTGTCATCCCTTTGACTTAACCAAGTTATCATGCTTATCTATCCAAAATTTCTTGATTCATCTTATCCATTCTCAAGTACCTTAACATGGATATGCTTTAAGTCATTGGATAGCTTAATTTGGTTACTACTTGTACATCCAGTGTATGTTCATGATATGGAAATACCGCAAGAAGGTCTTTTTGTTAACACAATTAGACTAATTTTGGAGTTAGGTCATTCTCGCCAATTCAATAGCTAGATGGTTTGAAGACAACAATGGTATCTACTCTAAAGGATTGCACATATGGGTTCTAAAAACAAGTAACACCCGGTTTGGAGTAGTGTTCACCCAATTTTTTTAATGCACCTGTGAATATTTGACTACATATGAGCATTGAGAAGTGAAGCATTAACTCTAGTTGACACTTATGTCACCAGCTTGAGGCCACCATTTGTAACACCCTTCTCGAGGTGCAAATCCAAGATAATTCCCTCATGCGAAAGGATAGATCAGGTGATCAAAGCCATCATGATACAACAAGGTGAAGCGAAATAGATCGGGGAGCACGAGGAGCATGGGGAGAACACCTAGTATTTAAGGTACCTAATCTAGATAATGCAAGGGAAGATATATACATATATACACATAGAGGAGAGAAGAGGAAGAAAGTAGAAACTAGGAGAACATAGAGACAGATACAAGGAAGGGTTAATGCAAGACATCGATATAGGTAGATGCACCTAGACAAAATGATACCCTGAAATAGACAGGAACCAACTAATAAAAGAAAGAGAGTAGGATACCATTGGAAGATAACATTTTGTGGGAGAGAAAAAGGGTTATAGGGTAGATAGAGGCAAGAAAGATTAGGAAAGGTCAGAGAAGAGGTTGTAAGAGGTGTAGAAGGGAAGATGAAGAACCAAGTGATAGGATAGTTGATGATTTTGGTAGGATTAGAGAAGCTACCTATGATGTCAAAGAGGAAGACAACCGTGCAAGCAATGATTGATGAGTGTTGATTAAAGGAAGTGAAGGCTAGCATCTCTACGTGCTATAGAGTGGAGAATGCTTAGAAGGAGGGAAGACAACTGAAGCGACAAGGGTCAACATTGGGAAGCAGAAGGTAACTGCAAAAGCTAGACTCTGAAGGTGGAAGGATGTTGTTGTGTGGGCTCTATGTGGTCTATGCATCGGATACTAGTACGTCATCAAGTAACCATAGGAGATCAGGGAGTGGCATGGTGGTGATTCAGGGACAAGGCTAGCATTAGAGGTGATAGTTAGATGACAAGCGAGGGGAGGTTTAGTAGGCTTCCAATTCAGTTTCCCAGGATTTAGCGATAGATTCTTCCTTCCTTCTAGCCTAGAACTGTGATACTCTTGATGTTGAAGGAACCCCAGGGTTGCTAATGTTGGGGATGTAAGGGTCATGTGACCTTACCCCCATATGCATATATATTTGTGATATGAGTTATGCATATGGATATGCAGGTGTGATTCTATTGAGGATGAAAATGTATTGATCATATAGATGCTCATATGGAGTATACTTTGGATGATCAGTTGTGCTTTAGAGCATGATGTGGATGCTCATGTAGAGCATTTTGATGATACTCAGTTAGAGTTTGATCATCAGTTTGATCTTGGTGTTGATGTTGTGCAGTTGCTCACAAATTGCAGCTTGTTCATAATGATGTTTGTGGTCCTATGCAAACACCTTCTTTCGGGAACTACCTTTACTTCTTGAATTTTATTGACAATTTCTCTAGGCATGCATGGTTATCCATTGAAACCAAAGTTTGAAGCATTTGTGTACTTCAAACAATTTTTTAATATGGTTGAAAATCTATCAGCATATAAATTGGGCACCCTCTGTTTTGATTGAGGGGTGGAATACATGTCTTCTGATGTTAATGCATTTCTGACTAAGCATGGGATAAAACTTCGATGTATAGTGTCATGTACACCTCAAAAAAGTGGGGTTGCAAAAAGATAGAACAAGTTTCTCATGGATATGGCGAGGTGGACGGTCCAAAGTAAGGCTTTACCACATAGCTTCTAGCTTGAGGTTGTCACGTGTGCAACATATGTACTTAACAAGTGCGCCACCAAAGCACTGCAATCTATCACTCCATATAAGGTTTGGCATGTTCGCAAGCCATCTGTTGCTCATCTACTTGTCTTTGGTTGTCTAGCATATGCATTAGTGCCTAAACAACAACACAGGAAATCGGATGATAAAGCAATGAAATGTATATTTGTTGGGTACAGTTCTTAAAGCAAAGGCTATCATCTACATCATCCACAAACTAAATGCATTCTAGTTAGTTGTGATGTTGTTTTGTGGAAGATGCAATTCAACCACTACTTTCATGTACTAAGGAGAATTCACTTAGCTCTTGACATGTGTATGATACTTTGTTGCATCTTTTTACAAGTGGATAGTCAAGTACTAGTCCAAATGAGGCAATTCCTTAGCCTTTACAGGCTCCACATGATGATGCAAATCATTCCATTTCTAATGCAAATTTACATGGTGCACCTGTTGATGAGAGAGTTGATATAGAGAAGGCAAAAATTATGCCTAAACGGTTCTTGCAAACTTTGAGAGATAGCAAATTAGATGCACCTCTTTCATATCATACTCAATGAGGCTCTCATAGTACTTCCTTTGCATCAAATTGCTATGCAATGGTTGCCTCTAGTCTCTCTGATGAGAATGAGCATGTTTCTATTGATGAAACACAAAATTTTGAAAATTGGATGGTTGTTATGCAATCAAAATATGATTCTATTATGAACGGTGGTACATGATCTTGATGTGATTTGCCTCCAAACAAAAAGGCCATTGGCACTTAATGGGTATACAAGCTAAAACATAATCCTGATGGAATAGTTGATATGTATAAGGTTACGCCTGTTGCAAAAGGTTATGCTCAAGAGAGGGGCATTGATTTTGGTGAGGCCTTTGCACCCACATGTTGAATGACCACCATTCATAGCATCTGTGCACTTGCACCTCATCATGGTTGGAATGTACATCAGTTGGACATTAAAAGTACATTTCTAAATGGTGACATACATGAATAAGTGTATGTATTTCAGCCCCATGTCTTTGTGCAAAAAGGGAATGAAAACAAAATGTGCAAGTAGAAAAAGACATTATATGGTTTGTCGCAAGCACCACGTGCTTGGTATGAAAAGACACATGTCTATTTGATTGCACATGGTTTCGGGAATAGTCCAACTGAGAGCACCTTATATGTCAAGCGTGTAGATGATGTACTTCTAATCATTGTTGTGTATGTTGATGAAATATTGCTCATTGGTCCTAATGAGAAGCATATTGCTGAATTTAAAATTGATTTGCATGCCTCTTTTGAGATGTCAGATTTGGGACATTTGCATCATTATTTGGGCATTCAATTTATATAAGCTGATGGGGGAATAGGTTTGCGTCGAAAAAAAAATATTGACACATTATTGCAACGTTTTGGTCTTGAAGGTTGCAAAGCCATTTCCACTCCTGTGGAAATAGGTTTAGGGTTGAGTTTTCATGATGCTAGAGATGCATTTGATGTTGTTCTCTATCAATAAGCTACTGAATGCTTGATTTATGTATGCATAACTTGGCCTGATATTCAGTTTGTTGTCTCACAAATGAGCAGGTTTATGCATTGCAAAGGTGTTAAGCATTGAGCTGTGGTTAACTGCATCATTCACTATTTGAGTGGTACCCAGTTACTTGGATTGATTTATACCAAGGGGGGATCATTACTGCTAGATTTACATGCTTTTTTTACTCTAACCAGGCTAGTTGTTATGACACGTGTGTCCACCAATGGTTTTTGCTTCATGCTTGGTAGCTCATGCATATCTTGGTTGAGCAAGAAGGAGCCTATTGTGGCGACTTCTAGTTGTGAGGCTTGGTATAGGGTAGCTTTCACAGTGACTATTGAATGTGTATGGCTTAGATGCCCTTTGGCTGAGTTAGGTGTTGGTTAGTCTTTTGCCACCATTATCTTCACTAAAACTTGGAGCACATTGGCATTTGCGAGGAACCTTGTGTTCCATGCTCTTACAAAGCACATTGAGGTGCACTATCATTATGTCATGGAGTGGTTCTTTGCTAGAGAGATCAATTTCTCATATGTGCCCACACAATATAACATTATAGACCTTTTCACAAAGGTTCTGCCTAGGAAGAAGTTTGAAGCTTTTCTCAAAGCTTTGGGCTTAATTCCTTTTGTGGATTGATCTCTTTCCACATACCTTAGCACTTCCTTATATATGAGTGTCAGCTCCTTGTTCACCACATGACTCCCATGGGGGATTTGTTGATATATTTCAGTACTGATGTGAGTGAACACACTTCGGACCATTGAGGCACTTTTTTCCCTCTTTAGGGGGGTTTTTCCCCCGGCTTGTATATATGACTATAACCCTAATGGGTTACTCATTCTTGTACATTCAATTGGTAATTCTTACAGTGTTGTGTTGTGCTCCAAGCTTCTTCTTCTTCCTTGGGTTGCTTATGTGCTTCCAAATACCTCGAACTTCAACATTACTAAGGTCACCAAAGAGCAGATATCTTTTGAATACTTTGGAATTTGAAAGAAATGGTATCCATTACTTCATTCAAGGGGAGCATGATGTTCCAAGTGCTCCCTTGATCTCAAGCATGGAATTGAAAAAGCTTATAAATACTCATAAAGCAAAAGTATACATAATACTTCCAATCAATCTAAATGATATATATATATAATAAGTCCAATTCCATATGGCTCGTATCCTTTGTCTGATCAAGAAAAGTTCAAATGTAACTGTTTATTGAATACTTACCATAATGCTTTTCCAAAACAACTTTCTTGTGGCTTACTTTCTCCTCATGGGAAAGTTGATCATGCTATAGTCTTGCTCCCACGTACTAAGACTATATGTAAAACTCCCTATCGAATACCAAATTCCCAACAAGCTAAAGTGGAAAGGCAATTGAAAGAATACATAGATAAAGGATTCATTCAATCTAAATAATCTCATTGGACAAGATCTATCCTCTTGGTTAAGAAAAAGGATGGGTTAATGGGATTGTGCATCAATTATTGAGCTTTGAACAAAGTTACAATAAAGAATAAATATCTAATTCTTCGAATATATGATATATTTGATCTATTGAATGGAGCAAAGATATTCTCAAAGCTTGACCTTTGTCAAGGATATAACTACACTAGGATCAAATATGAAAATGTCCTCAAGATAGCTTTTAGAAACTAGGTATGTGCATTTTCAATTATTCATCATGCCTTGGACTAAGGAATGTCCCCCTGATGAACATAATCCTAAGAAATTACTTAGGAAAATTCATAATTGATTTCCTTGATGATATTATTGTCTATAGTCAAAATACATATGCTCATTTGAGTATTTGGAAAAGATTTCCAAGTTTGGAGAGAGAACAAGCTATATGGCAAAAAAACTAAGTGTGAATTCTTTTCAACAGAAATTAGATATCTTGGGCATTTGTATCTGGAAAAGGAATTTAAGTAGTTTCTGAAAAGGTCTAAGTTATTCTTAACTGTCCACACCCTAAAAATATTACAAAACTTTGAAATTTTTCAAGATGAGGAGGATTCTATAGAAATTTTTTACCAAACTTTGCCAATATGTCAATCCCTTTAGTTGACAAGTTAAGGGGAAAACCTAAAATCCTTAATTGGGATAAGGAGAGTTGTTTTAGTAGATTAGAAAAAAAGTGAAATATGAGCACAGTTGAATATCCACAAATGGATGGGCAAACAAAAAGGGTGAATTGAATACTTTAAGATATGTTATGAGATTATGTATCTTCAAGCCAAACATTGCCCATGTGTCAAGCATTGGCAAGTGGTTAAGCACATTTTTCACAATTAGAGTGGTACCCGACTACTTGGATTGTTTTATCCCAAGGGGGGGATCGCTATCGCCATATCTTCATGCTTTTTCAGACTCAACCTGGGGTTGGTTGCTTTGGCACTCTTGTGTCCACTATTGTTTTTGCTTCATGTTTGGTAGCTCATGCATATCTTGGTTGATCAAGAACCATCCTATTGTGGCCACTTCTAGTTGTGAGGCTGAGTATAGGGTAACTTTCTCAACGACTATTAAGTGTGTGTGGCGCAAATGCCTTTTGAATGATTTGGGTGTTGGTCAGTCTTTTGCCACTACCGTCTTCATTAATAGTCAACGTGCATTGGAAATTGCAAGGAATCTTGTGTTCCATGTTCATACAAAGCACATTGAGGTGCATTATCATTATGTTAGGGAGAGGTTCTCTGTTGGAGAGATCAATTTGGCATATGTGCCCACACAGGATAACATTGCCTTTTCAAAAAAGCTCTGCCTAGGGAGAAGTTTAGAGCTTTCTGAAAAGCGTTGGGCTTACTTCCATTTGTGGATGGATCTGTTTCCACATAACTTGGCACTTTGTTGCACATGAGTGTTATCTCCTTTTTGATTGCATCACTCCCAGGGGGGATTTGATAATATATTTTGGTAGTGATATTTGTGAACACAGTTTGGACCATCGGGGCACTTTTTTCCCTCTTTAGGAGGGGTTTTTCCCTCGACTTGTATATATATGACTATAACCCTAATGGGTCATTTATCTTTGTACATTTCACTTGGTAGTTCATTCAGTGTTGTGTTGTGCTCCAAGCTTCGTCTTCTTCCTTGTGTTGTTCCTATGCTTTTGTAGGCATCAAACTCTAACAGTTCTCTAAATAACAATGGGATCCTTGACTTGAGAGTGTCCAAGATTCTTAAGTTCTTTATGAATCATCATCCTTCTCTTGTACCTCTGAAGCCTAAAAAGGTGCTTGTGATGGATGAAAATTCTTTGAATCTTTTTAATGGCTTTTTCCCATAAGGAGAGGAGTTAATCTCAAAGTCGTATGAGAAAATTATTTTCATTAGACTTGATGGAGTCGAGCTTTAAGAGGGACATCTCAAGCTGAGGCTTGCCAACTCTAAAGTTATGAAAATCCTTGTTGAGGAAAATTTTTATAGGTGGTGGTATGAGATGAGTAAGGAGAGATCAACTTCACAACAATCATTCCATAAATTCTAG
Organism: Ceratopteris richardii; assembly: GCA_020310875.1. Taxonomy (NCBI): domain Eukaryota; kingdom Viridiplantae; phylum Streptophyta; class Polypodiopsida; order Polypodiales; family Pteridaceae; genus Ceratopteris; species Ceratopteris richardii. The sequence goes on along the minus strand of CM035417.1, from coordinate 189,918,352 downwards.
AGATAAGACACACTAATATAACACCTATCAAAACTAACAACATGATAATTCCCACCTTGTTGCTTATTATTCTAGGTAAACCTAGTATCTTTAGATATATAAGCTAAATCATGAACATACGCCAAGTTAAAACACTCTTTTTTCACAACAAAGTAAAGCAAAAACCTTAACAATGAATTCTATCTTTAATATCAGTCACCATGTTAAAGTCCCCTATGATGATAATTGGACCTTTATTGGGGGAATTCTTTAGGTAAAGGGGCTTGAGTGTTTGCAGGAGAAAAGTAGAGAATAAGAATACACATTTCTCTCCAAATTTCTTTGTGCTTTAATTCATACAAGAAGATTACAATGCCTTTCCTTTCATGAATAGACAAAAGTACTCAATCTAGGTTACACTTTATGACAACAAGTATATGTAAAACTAAGTAATTCCAAGTACTTGTGCAAGTAGTCAGTCTCTCTGCCGCTTCTTCACCTTAGCTAAATGGCTTCCTCCTATGCACCCTTGCACTCAAGCTTCCAATGAAGTTGAAGTCTTGATCACTTTCATTGTCGACCTACAACTCCTCTTTCGTAGTACTCCAACCACACCTTGGTTTGCCTTCTTCCTTGAATGAAGTAAGTCTACAACACAAAATAGAGCATACAATACTCTCTTCATTCTTCACTTGGATCTCAAGCTCTCCAATGACTGTCGAAGAGTCTCTACACACTCTTTCTCACTTGCAATCCTCTCCTCCTTATGCTTAGACTTGCTTAATATATGCGTTTTTCTCATACACTCTAGTCTTGGCTTACCATCTCCTTGTTTTGTATGCATACTTCACTTCAATTCACATATGTATCCAAGGACTTTGACTTGGATGTGCATCCCACTTTTCCACTCCTTGATGCACACACTTTCGAACTTTTTATATTCTTTATAATGCTTTTTTCTTCATGTTGTCCCCAAGAATCTTCTCAAGTACACTCTAACTATATCCTGTTTTGTCTTGTAGTGACCTTAGGAAAGTACCTTAATAAAACAAAATTTAAATTGGAGACCAAATATAGGATCTTTGATCTCTTCATAAACTTTTCACTTTTGTTCTTGAATTCTCCAAAACCTACACATAAGGGAGGGTCCAACTGAACCTTACAAATTGTTTAGAACCCTTCAAAAATGTAAATACCCTTTTGAAACATGTATTTGAGTTCAACCGAAAGGCAATCGTGAGCATACACATGTGCATCACCTGTGCAGCTACTTTCTGACAAACCATTGGCCATTGCACCACTTGTGCACCACTTTTCCAATTAGGCACTGTGACAAGTTCAACAACCTCAAACACCTAGAATCTCTTTCCAAGATTTTTTCCTTACAAGTAAAGCATTGGAAGAATAAAAGAAGAATAAAAGGCTCTGGCAACAATAGAGCACTGCTTACACTCTGACGACGTTTAATGGCCCTTAGGGAAATTGGAAGCAATTGAGCATTGCTAACCCTTTGACGGAGCCTGACCTCTCTTATAGAATTTGAAAAGCCAAAAGTCATGTGCTCCAAGGAAGTTACTTCGCCAAAACAAAGCGTGATTCGTAAAAGCGAACATGCAAATCAAGGCACTCAAGCTTATTAAACACCATCACCATGGATGAGAAGCTCTTAGAAACGAGGCTCTTTGAAAATAAAAAAATGATTCCCTCAAAACACGGCTGCTCGGGACCACCAAAAACACATTCTATCAATTAAGAAAAGCTCATAAAGAACTAAGAAAACTCTAACCAATGACGACAATGCCATCAATATTCATGCAACCTAAATTCAACAATCATCTACACATCAAAGTACTAAATAAATTTACAAATTGTTAATATAATTAAATAAAAAAGGCCCATATAGTCAATACCATCTTATTTTTTATATATACATCAACGTAACAAAATCTCTAGTTGTCCTATGATGCATAGAAAATTGAACATGGACTTAACGTCCCATGTAGAGGGATTAAATTGAACATGCATGTCCATGATGCATAGAACATTGAACATAGACTTAACGTCCCATGTGCACGGATTAAATTTGACAGACATTTTACTTGTTAAAGGTCATTTTGATTGTCAAAAACAGAATATTTTTTGAGGCTTGTTGTCAAATGTATATGTATATTATATTTTCCACTTGCTTTTGATACACCTATTCGTATATTATATGTATATACGTTCTCTCTCTCTCTCTATATATATATATATATATATTTCTTTTATAGAGACATCAAAATTTCTCTTATTATGAAAGGTGAACAAAATTTTATCTGTCATATGACCCTTTTTTTAAAAAAGAGTACAACGAATTCGAAAGACATCACCCAACATCCACCTCATAGATTTGAACACAGGATCATAATACATATGAAATTTTAACTGCTTCACATTTCAATGAATGTCGGATAAATGGGCAAAGCAGAGCGAAGCAGTACATCTCTCTGCAGACGGGCATCACGGGAAGCAGCTGGCGTCCAGCTGATACATCAGTCATCCTCAACTTCCAAGTTCCATAGTAGGCCTTGAATTTGAGCAGCCTGAGTCGCCTCACCCAACCTTATTCTGGGGTGGGCCTCGCGCTCCACAGTCATGGGAAGCACGGAGGCACTTCAGTCTAATAACTTATGAGACTCTAAGTTCCGAGTGAACCTGTCTGTATGCTTGTTTCCTGGGCTCGTCGCTCTGTCCAGATTTTCCCGGACTTGGGAATGGATAGGCTGGAGTCTGGAGCTGCGAGTCGCCTACGAGCATCAAACACCAGACCCATCTGGCATCAATGTCCCACTATATATTTTTCTTATCGTGCGAGGCGGGGAAGTTGTACAATGTAGATGCAATTTGGCATTTAGGAATGTAAGTTCTGGGCTCCATAAATATTTGACTTTTTGGACAATCATCATTTCTCGCATGAGATCGTTTCTAGTTGATCCTCACCGTACAGTCTTTGAGAATGCTCCGTTTTCCGCCGGCTTTCTCGTCAGTACAGAGATTGTCTAATAAATGACCCATGGATAGAGAGCAAAATGCCGCTACGATGGACAATCGTGCGCTGAACTCGGCCCATCTTTCCTCATGTTCCTCTTATGACTATCCAGCTCTCCGTTACTGACTTTTTCCAGAGCCAATGTATGCACGCCGGGTTGAATATCCGCTCCACACACAGAGAGAGAGAGAGAGAGAGAGAGAGAGAGAGAGAGAGAGAGAGAGAGAGAGAGAGAGAGAGATGTTTTAACCCTTTTTGCGCTTATTTCCATCCGTAGGAATCCAAAGGCTTCTTTTTCTCATTCTTGTCTGCCTCTGGTCTCCAAATAGTTTTTGTAAAATCTTTTCCGTTTTTTCCATCTTCCCTCTGTACTTTACATAACCTCCTCTACACGCTGCCCAGTGTCAACTGCTTAAGAAGGTCAGTGATATGTTATCCACCAAACTTGTCACAGGAGCTGCAGCCATTGGCAACCTTCTTGACGGATTTGACAGTGCAACGTTTGCAGGTTGGAATACCTATAAATCGGAAGTTTTCGAATCATTTGCAATTTAGGGCACATGTTTCATTTTTCGCTCTCTGAATGTCCCCTTTATATATGATCCATAGATCTTTGTTCTCATCGGCCAGATGCATTTGTTACTTTTCCCGCTTCCTTCGTTTTACAGATTCTGTAGTAAAGTCACTTCACAGAAAAAAGAAAATTCAATGGGAAGTTTTTGATTTGTTTATATATAAGAATGATTTCTGTGTATTGTTGTTTTTGTCTTCTATATTGAATATCGTCAGCTCATTATGAAAGACTGTTTGCAGAGTTAAACTCAAGCAATGGCAGCTGAATGCCTACTACTCACAATACGCTCTATGAAATTGTACAGTGGAATAATGATACAAATCTGAATTTAGGGTAAAAGGAAAGGGTTCTAAATACAAAATGTAGAGAAAAATGTCGAGGATGTGTGTGTAAGAGAATGTGTGCAAATATGAAGTGAATGCACTGTTCATAACAGCATAGCAGCAAACCTTAACAGAATTTAGGTCATCTCTGATGATGAGCAGCACCTATTTCTTCTCAAATTTTTGAAGTAGGAGGTATAAACCTGGTACAACTGGAAGGATAAAATAAAACCTGAATATAAGATCTACTGCTCACAAAAATCAGCTTGCACACATGGAGATTGTGAAGACGACAATGGGAACCCACCAAAAGTAGCTTCAAAATCTGCATATAAACCCTAAAATCTGCTGCAAGACAGCTCCTAGGTGAAACCATAGAAGCGAACAATTGATGATGGTGATGACTATGATGGTCCATAATGTTCTCTTTATATAAGTTTGAAGAAGCTAATAAAGCTGCATTGTCGTGGGGAATCTGGCCTATATGCTGGGTATCTATAGTGTGCATAGAAATGCTGATAAGTTGCAAGTGGGAACCTAATCGTAATATGGCAAATCACATTTTTTTTTCTTCAATGGAAGAGGTGTTGTGCGTTTGCACCAAAGTAATATGTCGAATATGAATGCCGAAAGCGTACTTAGATCACACGAGATAGACATATCTAGTTGGATTCGAGGTTGAGGGCCTTCATAGATCATGGATTCACAAGATGCAACTGATTCATTGTCCATGGAGAACCAATTTCAAGCCTAAATGTCAGGTTCAAAGTTGTTGGCAATAATGAGCATTGAAAATCAATGTTTTGGATGTTGAGCACTTTGGATGGTTCGTATCAAAGCTTGAAATATTTGAAAGTTTCACGATTTAAGGTGAAAATCAATTGTAGAATTATCAAGTCACAACAAGATTTCAACAAAACGATATCTTTAAAGTCGATCTTTAAGAACTGCATTGTTCCAATTCATCTTTTGTGTTTCGTTGAAGAAGTCAATAATCATAGTTGCCTGAGTGAACTTCACTCCGATGAAAGAAAAGAGTTTCCAAACAAATAGTTAAAACTAAATGATTTTTTTTTTTTTTTTGTATCAATCTCTTTCATGAAGTTTTTAGCTTTAGAATTCGGACTCTGAAAGTTTTCACTTCAAGTTGTAAATTTTCAGTACTAAAGCATGAATCTAAATGCAATATGATTTAAGCATTGGTTTTAGTACTTCAGATCATCTTAGTCATTCAACAGTGCTGGTTTCAAGCGCATAAAATCAATTTTCTCTCCATAGTCATAATATATGTATATATATATATATATATATATATATATATATATATATATATATATATATATACATACATACATACATACATACATACATACATACATACATACATACATACATACATACATACATACATACATGCATGCATGCATGCATGCATGCATGCATGCATGCATGCATGCATGCATACATACATGCATGCATACATTACATACATTACATACATTACATTACATTGCATTACATTACATTACATACAT
>CM035417.1:189862913-189905413 GCA_020310875.1 Ceratopteris richardii | reverse complement strand
TGGTATTTGGCATCTCCCTTACTACTAGTCCACAATGGAGAATGATGCTATGGATTATGTGCATTCCTGCTGTGGTGTATTTGCTTCTTGGGATATTCTACTTGCCTGAATCTCCAAGGTGGCTTGTTAGCAAGGGAAAGGTACAGGAAGCTGAGGAAATTCTGCAGTGGCTCAGAAATAAGACAGACATTTTAGGTACGCTTTCTCTTTTTATGATATGTATATATATGTGTGTGTGTGTGTGTATCCACACATATATCATTATATGTATATCTCTCTCTTTCTTGTCTTTGTGTATGTGTGCATTTCTTTTTCCTTTTTTAATAGTAAAGGTGAGACAATCATACTGTTGTGACACAAGAAATTGCTTTGCTGATACATTTTGTATTCTATTAGTCTCAAAGTTTCAGGTCTTTGCATCATTGGAAATGCTAACTACCTGTTTCTCTAATCGTGTTCTAGAGAAAAATCTGATAAGTCTCCCTTGCAACCATCTCTTCCCCCTCCTCCTTTCCTCTCCCTTTCCTCTTTAAACAATCAAAGAAAAACAACCCATTTCATTCACATAATTGTGGAAGTTGATCAGGGTTCTAGGTGCTGCTCACTCGGAACTAGAATCTTTTACTGGAGTTCCTACACCATGGACATCTAGGGTTCTGATGGAGTATGGATAGAACTTATAAATTGGATAAACTTTGATCTGGATATTGACTATTCACCCTTTCTCTAGAACTAATGCAAGTGATTTCTAAATTTGTGAAATCAGAAAACAGGAGACCTGAAAAGAGGATATTGCCTATCTAATTCTGGAGTTAAGCAAATAAATGATTTGATCGAGTGAAATGCAGATGCTGAGGAACCAAACATGTATACAATATAATATACTTTTGGATATGGACATCTTATGCTCCCTTAGAATACACCACACCCAACGCCAATTTTAGGCTTTGCAGCTGTGATGGGATTCTTAGTTGATCACAGTAGGTTCTTGATGCAATTTGAAATACATGTCACATTCCTCAAAATATAGAGACATATTCACACACACAAGTTCACAGACATTTGTATACATACGTGTACAAGATGTGTACCCACACATGTACAAATGAATGATCATACATACACAGATACATATCTACATTTTGCTGTCTGGGAATACATGTTTCTTTATGATATATTGGGCTTGAATATCTGGATCCCAAGAGAGCAGATGGCTTCTTGGTTCAAGCATAAAGAATCATTTAAGATAGTAGATGCACATGATTTCGAGGTTAGTCTCAAGATGATCAACTAATTCTAGGATACTTGCTTTCAGAAGCTCCTGGCTTTTGATTCCAAGGTACATGCCTCCAGAAGCTTCTAGAATGGCTCTCGAGGACTCTCTTTTCCTTTCAAAAAGCAGAAGGTATCTGGATTATCAGATATATACCAATGAGTTCACATGTGCATCTGGTCAAAGATTCACATAAGCCACACCATGGTGCATATATAAGCCAAAAGTTATGTCATCTAATTCTGCTATGGGGAAAACAATCAATTTATTAATGAATATCAGTATACAAGAGAGTGGTCTCCCAGGGAGCCTGTGATGGGCTAAATGAATAAGAACTGGAGAATCAGGTTAGTAATCTAGCTTGTATCTACTAGTTATAGGAACCCATTTTTGAGTTTCAGAGGCTTCCCCTCCACCATCCTTGGATGTATCTGCAGTGATGGAATAAATGCCACATAACCTCTTTTGCATAATTGCATCTGGGTCGGGAAAATTTCAGATTTCCTGAATTTTTCTGCTTCAAGAAACAGCCTGTTTTGATATAATCCAACATGAAACTCCATAAGAAGATGCTGCTTCTGAGGAGAGTTCTGCAGGTTCCATACTGAACATGCATATCTACATACATATTTGTTGCATACATACATTGTTTTCTTTCTCTGGGGAAGTTGTCTTTTGTAAAAGATCTGCATCCCAACTTTCATCAAGGTATTGTTTTCGAGCCTGAACAAGATCTAACAGATAATTTAAATGGAACGTGTTACTGTTTTCCAGAAGTTCTGATTGGTCTAGGATACAGCGCTAATCAACATTTGGGAAAGGGCACTAGAGAAGTGCTTCCCTTTGAATAAAGTTCAATTGTTTACTTTTAAAATGAACCATTTATCAACATTTACGATAGGTCTATAATCTAAGTTGCATTGTGATCATCATGAATGTACAGGTCAAAGGTGATCTTGTACCTATTGATGTTAGAGAATCAAAGTCTCATAATCAAGCAAGCTCCTCACTACATTCTTTAATGTGATGCAGTTGCCAAAAAAGATGCTCAATCGCTTTGCATCGGTGCCATATCTACGACATCGGAACTCTTTATGGGGGAATATGCCTCTACTTGCTCCTTGCAGACCAGCTGTTCAGTTTTCAGATTCCTCCTGTTTTTTGTAATTAACATTTTTCAAGTATGCATGAACCACTTTTGTTTGACAGTCTTACCATTGATGTTTGCTGTCCAAAGTCCCCAGTCCTTTGTTGGAATTTGGGGCCCAAGGATCGTTCCAATACTAAAAACCTTTGAGCATACACACTTAATTAATAAAGATGATATGTGAGAGATAGAAAGAAAGAGATCTTGAGACAAGGATAGGGAACGAAAGCAAGATGCTTACTCACTAAAAAAATAGATGTTTAAATTACAACATGGGAGTACTACTCAACCATATGATGTGGTGCACTCACTAATGGAATAATAGCCAAGAAGATGATGATACAAAATTCAGATTATGCTGCTATAATCTGAGTGTGTGTGAAGCGAATGAGCAACGAGGTGAACCTAACCTCACAAAATAGTGCAACAAATCTGAAAATCAGAAAACCCTAATTCTGAAATTAGGGTTCAGAAACCCTAAAAATAGAATATAAGGTTAACTTACAAAAGATAGCTGCCACCACCGTGTAGAAGACTCCTTGCTCCAAGAAAGTAGCCTAACTTTCACCAAATCTTCACCTCCAAAGCTTCACAACTCCAAAACTCTAGCTTGTGAATATCCAAGAGTGTGTCCAAGTGCCTCTTTATATAGTTGTTGTAGTCTTCCATAAAGCAACAGCAAAATTTTTACGAAAAAGCTCATCGCAAACTAAAAATGCCCTCATCGCAAAAAATAGCGATTGATTTTGCTTTTTACTTAAAAATTAGCGAACGATTTAATTTTGAGTTTGCTTTTAATTTTATCGCCAAAAATAACCTGCTTTTGATTGCTGACTCTATTACTAAGCTGTTTTCCAAATTTGGACTTCCAAAAAATGTTCATCCTCCATTTTGAGCTAAATTAGGGTTTGGCTTTTCTCCCTGTTCTGACCTCCGATGAAAAAATGAAGCATACCACTAGATAGCTCTCGCAAAGATCTATCTATCTAGCCTAAAAAAGTTTTACCCAAACTGTACAAAAAATGCCAAGTCCAAAATGTAGAATTGCTGGAATGTGGACCATATGTACATTGACTTCCAACAATCCCTCCTTCAATGTCATATTGGTACAAGCCTCAGGAACTTGCACATCTTCTCATGATTATCTCTCGTCTATGCTTTGGTTAATATATCTGGAACATTCTCACTAGAAGGAACATAAACCAGCTCAGTGTGCTTCTTTGCTATTTGCTCTCGAATATAGTGGTAGTGTACATCTATATGCTTTGTCCTTGCATGATGCACTGGATTCTTTGCTATAGCTATTGCACTCTAGCTATCTGAAAATATTTGAATGGGATCATGTACTCTCATAGCTAAATAACTGAAAATCTTCGACAACCAAACTGACTCCAAAGTAGTTGTAAATGCTGCACAATTTTCAGCTTCACATGATGAAGTTGCAATAGTGGGTTGTCTCTTTGAAAGCCATGAGATAAGACAATCTCCAAGATAAAAACAAAATCCACTAGTACTTCTTCTTGTGTTTCTATCACCTGCCCAATCAGAATCTGAAAATCCTTTCAGTAACAAATGTGTAGATTTTCGAAAATACCATAGCATAATTTGAAGTTCCCTTCAAATATCGGAAGATCCGCTTTATTGCTTTCCAATGTAACATTGTCGGATTTTGCATGAACCTTGATACTTGAGAAACTGCAAACTGTATGTCAGGACGTGTATTACAAAGATATATCGACCATCCAACTACTTGACTATATAAAGTAGCATCAAATGACTCTGCATTTGCTACCATCTGTAAAGATGCGTTCTGATCCATAAGTGTTTGCATAGGTTTAGAATCACTCATCTGAAACCTCTCTAAAAGTTTCTTTGTACTTCTTCTTGTCATATAGATACACTCATCCTTAAACAGAAACTGAATCCCAAGATAATAATGCAAGATTCCCAAATCATTCACATCAAATGTTTGCTTCAATTGTTCTTTAAACATCTGTAAATCTTCATCTTTGGGACCAGTGACTATAATATCATCCACATAAATGATTCCTATAATCATCATACCTGGTTCAGCTTTGACATAAAGAGTTGGAGTTGCATCTGAATTATGGAAATCAATGGATAAAAGATATGTGTGTATCTTTTCATACCATGCTCTAGGTGCCTGTTTTAAACCATACAAAGCTTTTATAAGTTTACATACCAAATGTTCTTTACCTGTCTCTTCAAAACCTTCTGGTTGCTGAATATACACATCCTCATGTAAATCACCATTTAGAAAAGAAGTCTTGATGTCAAGTTGATATATATGCCAACCAAAATGTGCTACTAAATCAAGTATTGACCTAATAACAATCATCCTAGATGTAGGAGTGAATGTCGCATCATAATCAATACCTTTTTGTTGTGCATATCCTTTGACAACTAATCTGGCCTTATACGTGTCAATAGTACCATCTGCTTTCCTTTTGATTTTGAAGATCCATTTTACACCTATAGCTTTCTTTCCCTCTCGTAACTCACATAGCTACCAAGTTTGATTCTTATGAGTAGAATTAGTCTCTTCTTGCATTGCTTTGCTCCAAATAGGAATGTTAAATGCATCTTTAACACATGCAGGTTCATCTTCAATTGTCGTAAGTGCCAAAATATCATGAATCTCAAGTCTTCAGTGAAACTTACATGATCTTTTTGTTGTTGTTGTCTAGTTTGACTCCTTGTTCTTCCTGTAAAAGTCTTTATACCACTATCTTTTCAAGTCTGATATAACCATGTAGGTGTATCCTTAAATAGTGGTGAAACTCTTTCTGACCCTTCAGCTTCCACAGGTTCTGGAACTTGTCCTTCTGAGGTACTAGGACTTTCTGTACTTTCTTCCATTTCTGGAACCAAATTCTCATGTGGAACTAAATTTGTAGAAGGTTGTGAAATTCCTCTTTCTTGAACTCTTTCTTCAATTCTAGGAATTTTAACTCCCTCGTGATATGGCTGAACATGTAAATCCAAATTCCTTCTAAAAAATCCATAGTCATTTTCACTAATGAACTTTGGAATTTCTGCTTCTTTATCATAAATCTTATTTTCAGCAATATAAGCATTATGTGAAAGAATAACTTCACAAGACAACCTTCATATATGTCTGAATCATCTGGTAGCTCGAATGAGGGTAAACTCTCAACCATAGCTCTGTCTTTGATACTTTTGAGAGTTCCAAAACCCATAGCTTTACATATTCCACCGATGACGAAGATTTGATCGCATATGTCTCATTGATTTTTGACAAAACAAAAATCCCACCTCTATGCTCACCTTGCAAAATACACTTCTCTTCTTTGTGTGACAAGATCTTACAAAGATCTCTCTCAAATACAACTTTGAAACCATCACCTAAAAATGAAGACATAGATAGCAGATTCTTCTCCATTTCAAGTACATATAAAACATCAGAAATCTGAAATTTACCACCTTCTCTTAACTTTAGGGTTACTGTACCTATTCCCACAACATCCAAATCATTGCCATATGCAATAGTAACCCTTCTACTTGTAGAATAGGAAAGAGAAGAAAACACATCTTTGCAACCTGTCATATGCTTTGTAGCACCTGAGTCAAATATCCAAGGATCTGCCGAAAGAACTTGAAAAGCTCCCTGATCAAAAGCTACTTCCTCAATGGTGATACAGGCATAAGAATCACCTTGAGATTTCCCTTTTTTATCATCCTCTGCAACATTACCTCGTGCCTTTTTCTTTTCAGTTTCAATCCTTTTATAACATGCTGACTTAAAATGTCCAGGTTTCTTGCAGTAATAACACATTACTCCCTTCTTCTTAGAAGACTTCTCTTTAGATATAGTAGAAACAAAATCTGAAGTAGAAGGTGAAGGGGACTTACTTTCCATCTTGGATTGGTTTTCCTTCTTTTCCTTCTCCTTCTTTTTACCCGTTGATGAAGATAAAAGTGCTTTTTCATTCTCTTCCATTCCCTACAACTGATCTTCATCTTGAAGTAACAAGAACTCTAACTCTTCAAATGTAACCTGTTGTGGTAAGCGTAAGAGTGATGGTTATGAAAGACCGATATGAAATAGGAAGTGAATTAATGAGCGTATTTACCATTTCCTCATTAGATATCTCAACTTCTACATTTAGAAGTTGATCTCTCAAGTCAACGAGTCTCATAATGTGGGTTTGAATTGACTCACCAGCCTTCATCCTTGTATTTGCTGGTTGTCTCCTCAAGTGAGCTTTCCTAGCAGGATTTCTGCTCTAAAAAAGATTCTCAAGCTTCAACCAAGCTTGTCTAGAACTTCTCCAAGATCTCATCTGTGGTAGAATATGCTTTTTGACACTCATTGGTATGAATGAAAGTGCTAAAGCATCTCTAGAATCCCATCTTGCCTGATCTTCAGTAGGAGGAACTGTAGGTCAAGATCTACCTGTGACTCTGGATGTAGAAGTGGTTACCTCTTCTTCAGTTGGTTCTGTGATAGTAACTCGAGTACCTCTTGAAGCTGGTTTAGCCCCTTCTTCGCCTTCTCGTTGTGGTCTTGTTAAGGATCCATTAACGATACTCCATAAATCCTTTGTCACTAACAAATTCATCATCATGAAACTCCACATGGGATAATTAGAAGATCCATCCAACTTGTCCTCAATCTCAATTCTAATCTCACTCATTTTAACTAAGTGTTTATGTCAATTATGCTATGATACCAAGTGTTGGAATTTGTGGCCCGACGATCGTTCCAATACTAAAAGCCTTTGAGCATACACACTTAATTAATAAAGATGATATGTGAGAGATAGAAAGAAAGAGATTTTGAGACAAGGATAGGGAACATAAGCAAGATGCTTACTCACTAAAAAAAATAGATGTCCAAATTACAACATGGGAGTACTACTCAACCATATGATGTGGTGCACTCACGAATGGAAGAATAGCCAAGAAGATGATGATACAAAATTCAGATTATGCTGTTATAATCTGAGTGTGTGTGAAGCGAATGAGCAATGAAGCGAACGTAACCTCACAAAATAGTGCAACAAATCTGAAAATCAGCAAACCCTTATTTTGAAATTAGGGTTCAGAAACCCTAAAAATAGATTATAAGGTTAACTTACAAAAGATAACTGCCACCACCGTGTAGAAGAATCCTAGCTCCAAGAGAGTAGCCTCTCCTTCACCAAATCTTCACCTCCAAAGCTTCACAACTCCAAAACTCTAGGTTGTGAATATCCAAGAGTGTGTCCAAGTGCCTCTTTCTATAGTTGTTGTAGTCTTCCATAAAGCAACAACAAAATTTTTACAAAAAGCTCATTGCAAACTAAAAAAGCCCTCATCGCATTAAATAGCGATTGATTTTGCTTTTTACTTACAAATTAGCGAACGATTTAATTTTGACTTTGCTTTTAATTTTATCGCCAAAAATAACCCGCTTTTGATTGTTGACTCTATAACTTAGCTTCTTTTCAAATTTGGACTTCCAAAAAATGTTCATCCTCCATTTTGATCTAAATTAGGGTTTGGCTTTTCTCCCTGTTCTGATCTGTGATGAAAAAATGAAGCATACCACTAGATAGCTCTTGCCAAGCTCTATCTATCTAGCCTAAAAAAGTTTTACCCAAACTGTACAAAAAATGCTAAGCCCGAAATATAGAATTGCAAGAATGTGGACCATATGTACATTGACTTCCAACAATCCCTCCTTCAATGTCATATTGGTAGAAGCAAAGATAAATGAAGCATCCAACTCCTTGACTATATAAAGTAGCATCAAATGACTCTGCATCTGCTACCATCTGTAAAGATGCGTTCTGATCCATAGGTGTTTGCATAGGTTTAGAATCACTCATCTGAAACCTCTCTTAAAGTTTCTCAATGTACTTCTGCTTTGTCATATAGATACACTCATCCTTAAACAGAAACTGAATCCCAAGATAATAATGCAAGATTCCCAAATCATTCACATCAAATGTTTGCTTCAATTGTTCTTTAAACATTTGCAAATCGTCATCTTTGGGACCTGTGACTATAATATCATCCACATAAATGATTGCTATAATCATCATACCTGATTCAGCTTTGACATAAAGAGTTGGAGCTCCATCTGAGTTATGGAAATCAATGGATAAAAGATATGTGTATCTTTTCATACCATGCTCTAGGTGCTTGTTTTAAACCATACAAAGCTTTTATAAGCTTACATACCAAATGTTCTTTACCTGTCTCTCCAAAACCTTCTCGCTTCTGAATATACACATCCTCATGTAAATCGCCATTTAGAAAAGCAATCTTTACGTCAAGTTCATATATATGCCAAGCAAAATGTGCTGCTAAAGCAAGTATTGGCCTAATAATGGTCATCCTAGATTTAAGAGCGAATGTCTCATCATAATCAATACCTTTTTGTTGTACATATCCTTTGACAACTAATCTTGCCTTATACCTGTCAATAGTAGCATCTGCTTTCCTTTTGATTTTGAAGATCCATTTTACACCTATAGCTTTCTTTCCCTCTGGTAACTCACATAGCTGCCAAGTTTGATTCTTATGAATAGAATCAATCTCTTCTTTCATCTCTTTTCTCCAAATAGGAATGTTAAGTGCATCTTTAACACATGCAGGTTCATCTTCAACTGTCGTAAGTGCCAAAATATCATGAATCTCAAAGTCTTTAGCAAAACTTACATGATCTTTTTGTTGTTGTTGTCTAGTATGACTCCTTGTTCTTCCTGTAAAAGTCTTAATACCATTATCTTTCCAAGTCTTATATAACCATGTAGATGTATCCTTAAATAATGGTGAAACTCTTTCTGACTCTTCAGCTTCCACAGGTTCTAGAACTTGTCCTTCTGAGTTACTAGGACTTTTTGGAACTCTAGCACTTTCTTCCATTTCTGGAAGCAAAGTCTCCTGTGGAACTGAATGTGTAGAAGGTTGTTAAATTCCTCTTTATTGAACTCTTACTTCAATTCTAGGAATTTTAACTCCCTCCTGATATGGCTGAATGTGTAGAAGGTTGTTAAATTCCTCTTTCTTGAACTCTTACTTCAATTCTAGGAATTTTAACTCCCTCCTGATATGGCTGAACATGTAAATCCAAATTCCTTCTAAAAAATCCATAGTCATTTTCACTAATGAATTCTGGAATTTTTGCTTCTTTATCATAAATCTAATTTTCAGCAATATAAGCTGTGAAAGAATAACTTCACCTGTCTCTGGAACATAAAACCTATATCCTTTGCTCTCAACAGGATATCCAATAAAAACAGCTTTCTTTGCTTTTACATCTCGTTTTCTTCGATCCTTATTCTCAACATGTACATAAGAAAGTGATCTGAATACTCTGAAGTAATTCATATTAGGTTTTCTACCATAATAAGCTTCATAAGGTGTGATTACCTTTAAAGCTTTTGTGGATGACCTATTCAAAATGTGATTAGATGTATCTATTGCATCAAACCTGAATTTTGGTGAAAGCTTCTTGGACGAGTGAAATTCCTCTTTCTTGAACACTTTCTTCAATTTTAGGAATTTTAACTCCCTCCTGATATGGCTCAACATGTAAATCCAAATTCCTTCTAAAAACTCCATAATCATTTTCACTAATGAACTCTGGAATTTCTGCTTCTTTATCATAAATCTTATTTTCAGCAATATAAGCATTATGTGAAAGAATAACTTCACCTGTCTCTGGAACATAAAACTTGTATCCTTTGCTCTCAATAGGATATCCAATAAAAACAGCTTTCTTTGCTTTTACATCTAGTTTTCCTTGATCCTTTTTCTCAACATGTACATAAGAAAGTGATCGAATACTCTGAAGTAACTCACATTAGGTTTTCTACCATAATAAGCTTCATAAGGTGTGATTACCTTTAAAGCTTTTGTGGATGACCGTTCAAAATGTGATTAGCTGTATGTATTGCATCAAACCAGAATTTTGGTGAAAGGTTCTTGGACGCCATCATGCTCCGCATCATTTCAACAAGTACTCTATTCTTTCTTACTGCAACACCATTCTGCTGAGGAGTATAAGCAATAGTAAGGTGTGGAGTAATACCTTTTTCATCAAGAAATGTTTGGAACTCATTTGACAAGTATTCTCCACCTCTATCACTTCTAAGAATCTGGATAGTTTCCTAACTTTCATTTTCAACCTTAACTACAAATTTCTTGAACATAGGAAATACTTTTGACTTCAACTTAAGACCATAGATCCATGAGTATCTCGTAAAATCATCAACGAATAGAACAAAATACTTGAAACCCTGAATAGAGTCTTCTCCCATAGGTCCATTCACATCTGAATGAATAATCTGCAATTTCCTGGTAGCTGTAATATGACTTTGTTTCTTGAAAGGTAGTTTATGCATCTTACCTTCAAGACAACCTTCATATATGTCTGAATCATCTGGTAGCTCGAATGAGGGTAAACTCTCAACCATACCTCTGTCTTTGATACTTTTGAGAGCTCCGAAACTTATATGTCCAAATCTTTCATGCCATAGCTTCATATCTTCTACCGATGACGAAGATTTGACCGCATATGCCTCACTGATTTTTGACAAAACAAAAATCCCTCCTCTATTCTCACCTTGCAAAATACACTTCTCTTCTTTGTGTGACAAGATTTTACAAAGATCTCTCTCAAATACAACCATCACCTAAAAATGCATATATAGATAGCAGATTCTTCTTCATTTCAGGTACATATAAAACATGGGAAATCTGAAAATTACCACCTTCTCTTGACTTTAGGATTACTGTACCTATTCTCACAACATCCAAATCATTGCCATATGCAATAGTAACTCTTCTACCTGTAGAATAGGAAAGAGAATAAAACACATCTTTGCAACCTGTCATATGCTTTGTAGCACCTGAGTCAAATATCCAAGGATCTGTTGAAAGAACTTGTAAAGCTCCTTGATCAAAAGCTACTTCCTCAATGGTGATACAAGCATAAGAATCACCTTGAGATTTTCCTTTTTTATCATCTTATGCAATGTTACTTGATGCGTTTTTCTTTTCTGTTGCAATCCTTTTATAACATGTTGACCTAAAATGTCCAGGTTTCTTGCAGTAATAACATATTACTTCCTTCTTCTTAGAAGATTCTCTTTAGATGTAGTAGAAATAGAATCTGAAGTAGAAGGTGAAAGGGAGTTACTTTCCATCATGGTAGGATCAAAATTCGAACCGTACACTTTTCCGTACGTATTGTACTTACGTTTGTACGTACGGTACGTACGGAACGTATCGAATCGTATTGTACGTGTTCAATGTATTTTTTAATTTATGCAATATTCTCATATTTTTTTCCTTGATTTGAGCATGGCCCGACTCTTTTTCATCATAATTCATTGTTTAATGTTGATATTAGTGTTTAGATAACTTGATTCTTGAATATGCAACATATAATATCTGTATATTTTTGTCATTTATGAATTGTAAATTTATGGAACAACGTATCGAAAGCACTGAACCTATTCGGTTCGGATCTCGAACTGTACGCGAACCGTACGTACCGAACCTAACGTACAGTTCCACCTTGCTTTCCACCTTGGATTGTTTTTCCTTCTTCTCGTTCTTCTTCTTTTTACCCTTTGATGAAGATAAAAGTGCTTCTTCATTCTCTTCCATTCCCTTCAACTGATCTTCATCTTGAAGTAACAAGAACTCTAACTCTTCAAATGTAATCTCTCTATCTCTTGTGGTAAGGGTAAGAGTGGTTATGAAAGACCGATATGAAATAGGAAGTGAATTAATTAGTGTATTTACCATTTCTTCATCAGATATCTCAACCCTACATTTAGAAGTTGATCTCTCAAGTCAACGAGTCTCGTAATGTGGGTTTGAATTGACTCACCAGCCTTCATCCTTGTATTTGCTAGTTGTCTCCTCAAGTGAGCTTTCCTGGCAGGATTTCTTCTCTGTAAAAGATTCTCAACCTTCAACCAAGCTTGTCTAGAACTTCTGCAAGATCTGATCTGTGGTAGAATATGCTTTTTGACACTCATTGTTGTGAATGAAAGTACTAAAGCATCTCTAGAATCCCATCTTGCCGGATCTTCAGTAGGAGGAACTGTAGGTCAAGATCTACCTGTGACTCTGGATGTAGAAGTGGTTACCTCTTCTTTAGTTGATTCTGTGATAGTAACTCCAGTACCTCTTGAAGCTGCTGTAGCCCCTTCTTTGCCTTCTCGTCGTGGTCTTGTTAAGGATCCATTGATGATACTCAATAAATCCTTTGTCACTAACAAATTCATCATCATGAAACTCCACATGGGATAATTAGAAGATCCATCCAACTTGTCCTCAATCTCAATTCTAATCTCACTCATCTTAACTAAGTGTGTATGTCAATTATGCTATGATACCAAGTGTTGGAATTTGTGGCCCAAGAATCGTTCCAATACTAAAAACCTTTGAGCATACACACTTAATTAATAAAGATGATATGTGAGAGATAGAAAGGAAGAGATCTTGAGACAAGGATAGGAAATGTAAGCAAGATGCTTACTCACTAAAAAAATAGATGTCCAAATTACAACATGGGAGTACTACTCAACCATATGATGTGGTGCACTCACTAATGGAAGAATAGCCAAGAAGATGATGATACAAAATTCAGATTATGTTGTTATAATCTGAGTGTGTGTGAAGCGAATGAGCAATGAAGTGAACCTAACCTCACAAAATAGTGCAACAAATCTGAAAATCAGCAATCCCTAATCTTGATTAGGGTTCAAAAACCCAAAAAACAGAATATAAGGTTAACTTACAAAAGATAGCTGCCACCACCGTGTAGAAGACTCCTTGCTCCAAGAGAGTAGCCTATCCTTCACCAAATCTTCACCAAAGCTTCAGAACTCCAAAATTCTAGCTTGTGAATATCCAAGAGTGTGTCCAAGTGCCTCTTTATATAGTTGTTGTAGTCTTCCATAAAGGAAGAACGAAATTTTTACGAAAAAGCTCATCCCAAACTAAAAGAGCCCTCATCGCAAAAAATAGCGACTGATTTTGCTTTTTACTTAAAAAATAGCGAGTGATTAATTTTGAGTTTGCTTTTAATTTTATCGCCAAAAATAACCTCCTTTTGATTGCTGACTCTATAACTTAGTTGCTTTTCAAATTTGGACTTCCAAAAAATGTTCATCCTCCATTTTGAGCTAAATTAGGGTTTGGCTTTTCTTCGTGTTCGGACCTCTGATGAAAAGATGAAGCATACCAACAGATAGCTCTCGTCAAGCTCTATCTATGTAGCCTAAAAAAGTTTTACCCAAACTGTACAAAAAATGCTGAGTCTAAAATGTAGAATTGCTTGAATATGGACCATATGTACATTGACTTCCAACAATCCCTCCTTCAATGTCATATTGGTACAAGCCTCAGTAACCTGCACATCTTCTCATGATTATCTCTCATCAATGCTTGGGTAAATATATCTGCAACATTCTCACTAGAAGGAACATATACCAGCTCAATGTGCTTCTTTGCTATTTGCTCTCGAATATAGTGGTAGTGTACTTCTATATGCTTTGTCCTTGCATGATGCATTGGATTCTTTGCTATAGCTATTGCAGTTTGGCTATCAGAAAATATCTGAATGGGTTCATGTACTCTCACATCTAGATAACTGAAAATCTTCTGCAACCAAACTGACTCCAAAGTAGCTGTAAATGTTGCACGATATTCAGTTTCACATGATGAAGTTTCAATAATGGGTTGTCTCTTTGAAAGCAATGAGATAAGACAATCTTCAAGATAAAAACAAAATCCACTAGTACTTCTTCTTGTGGCTCTATGACCTTCCCAATCTGAATCTGAAAATCCTTTTAGTAACAAATGTGTAGATTTCGAAAATACCATAGCATAATTTGAAGTTCCCTTCAAATATCGGAAGATCCGCTTTACTGCTTTCCAATGTAACACTCGTTGGAGTTAGACGTCTACGGAAGCACGTGAACAACACAAGGAAGAAGAAGAAGCTTGGAGCATAACACTCAGTATGGAATGTATTACTAGAGAATGTACAAAGATAAGTAACCCATTAGGGCAATAGGCGTATATACAAGCCGGGGGAAAAAAACCTCCTAAAGAGGGAAAAAAGTGCCCCGGCAGTCCTAGAGTGTTAACACACATCACTACCTAAATATATCAACAAATCCCCCCTGGGATTGATGCGGTGAAAAAGGAGCTTGCACTCATGTATAAGGAAGTGCCAAGCTATGTGGAAACCACTCCACAAAAGGAAGTAAGCCCAAAGCTTTGCGGAAAGCTTCAAACTTCTCCCTAGGTAGAGCCTTCGTGAAAAGGTCTGCAATGTTCTCTTGCGTGGGCACATATGCCAAGCTGATCTCCTCAGCAGAGAACCTCTCCCTGACATAGTGATAATGCACCTCAATGTGCTTAGTGCGAGCATGGAACACAGGGTTCCTCGCAACTGGCAATGCGCTCTGACTGTTAGTGAAGATGGTGGTGGCAGAAGTCTGACCAACACCCAAATCAGCTATAAGGCGTCTGAGCCACACACACTCAATAGTCGTTGTGAAAGCTTCCCTATACTCAGCCTCACAACTGGAAGTGGCCACAGTAGGCTTCTTCTTGCTCAACCAAGATATACATGAGCTACCAAGCATGAAGCAAAAGCCACTAGTGGATACACGAGTGTCATAGCAACAAGTCCAATCGGAGTCAGAAAAAGCATGCAAATCTGGCTGTAGTGATCCCCCCTTGGGATAAAACAACCCAAGTAGCCGAGTACCACTCAAATAGCGAAAGATGCGCTTAACTGCCTGGCAATGCTTGACTCCTGGGCAATGCATAAACCTGCTCATCTGTGAGACAGCAAACTGAATATCTCGCCGAGTAATGCATAAGTAAATCAAGCATCCAACATCCTGCTGATAGAGAACTTCATCAAATGCATCTCCAACATCATGAAGACTCAATCGTAAACCTGTCTCCATAAGAGTGGCAATAGGCTTACAGTCTTCAAGGCCAAAATGCTGCAATAATGTGTCAATATATTTCGTTTGACACAAAGCGATTCCACCATCAACTTGCATAAATTGAATGCCCAGCTAGTGATGCAAATGCCCCAAATCAGACATCTCAAATGAGGCATGCAAATCAGCCTTAAAATCAGCAATATGCTTCTCAATAGGACCAGTGAGCAACATGTCATCAACATAGACAACAATGATGAGAAACACATCATTAGCACGCATAACATATAAGGTGCTTTTAGTTGGACTGTTCTCAAAACCATGTGCAATCAGATAGGCATGTATCTTCTCATACCAAGCACGTGGTGCTTGCTTTAAACCATATAATGCCTTCTTTAACGTGCACACCTGGTTTTCATGCCCTTTCTGCACAAAGCCACGGGGTTGAAAAACATACATTTCTTCATGCAAGTCACCATTCAGAAATGCTGTTTTAATGTCCAACTGATGTACATTCCAACCATGATGAGCTTCAAGTGCAGAGATGCTCCGAACAGTAGTCATACGGCATGTAGGTGCAAAGGTCTCATCAAAATCAATGCCTCTTTCATGTGCATAACCCTTTGCAACAAGCCTAGCCTTATACCTGTCAACTGACCATCCGGTTTACGCTTCAACTTGTATACCCACTTAGTGCCAATGGCCTTCTTGCCACGAGGAAAGTCACGTAAAGACCAAGTACCATTCTTCATTATAGCATCATATTCAGATTGCATAGCAGCCATCCAATTTTCTGAATTTTGTGCTTCATCAAACGAAACAGACTCATTCTCATCACAGAGACTAGATGCAGCCATAGCATAGCAATCTGATGCCAAAGACGCACTATGAGAGCCTGAACGAGTAGGATATGACAGAGGTGCATCTAATTTGCTGTCACGCAAGGTCTGCACCAACCATTTTGGCATAGTTCTTGCCTGCTCAATATCAGCTCTCTCATCAATAAGTGTATCATGTACATGTACATCTGCATCAGAAATGGAATTATCTGCATCATCACATGAAACTTGCAAAGGCTTAGAAGTTTCCTCATTAGGACCAGCACTAGACTGTCCACCTGTAAAAAGAGGAAGCAAAGTATCATACATGTCTTAGGAGCTAACAGATGTCTCCTTAGTACGTGAAAGCAATGGATGAATAGCATCTTCCACAAAAACAACATCATGGCTAACCAGAATGCGTTTAGTCTGTGGATGATACAGACGATAGCCTTTACTTTCATAACTGTACCTAACAAAAATACATTTTACTGCTTTATCATCCAATTTTCTTCGATGTTGTTCAGGCACTAATGCATATGCCAAACAACCAAAAACACGTAGATGAGCAACATATGGCTTGCGGTCATGCCAAGCCTCGTATGGAGTGATAGATTGTAGTGCTTTAGTGGGACACCTATTCAGTACATATGCTGCAGACATGACAGCTTCAAGCCAGAAACTATGTGGTAAAGCCAGACTCTTGACCATAGACCTCGCCATCTCCATGAGTGACCTATTCTTTCGTTCAGCAACTCCATTCTGTTGAGGTGTATATGTCACTGTACAGTGGCGTTTTATCCCACGTTCAGCTAGAAATGCATTAAAATCAGAAGACATATATTCCCCCCCTCGATCAAAACAAAGGGTGCCCATTTTACATGCTGACAAATTTTCAGCCAAAACCAAAAAGTGTTTGAAGCACATGAACACTTCAGACTTTGCCTTCAATGGATATACCCATGCATGCCTGGAAAAATCATCGTTGAAAGTCACAAAGTAAAGATAATTCCCAAAAGAAGGTGTCTGCATAGGACCACAGACATCACTATGTACAAGCTTCAATTTCTGAGTAGCCTGAACTGAACCATCTTTTGGAAAGGACGAACGCTTCATTTTGCCCAAAATACAGCCTTCACAAACATGTTTACAAGGTGCCTCAAGTTTCGGCAAAGAGGACACCATTTCAGATTTCTGCAGGCGTAGCAAACTAGCGAAATTCAGATGACCAAAGCGTGCATGGCAAAGCTTTGCATCTGACATAGCCTGAGAATCATTTACTGCACATGCCAAATCATTTACAGATCTTTCGTAGTCTATGAGCTTATACAACCCACGACATAAAATGCCAGAAGCAATAATCACATCTCCATTCGACAGATCATGAACTGTACACGTGTCATCAACAAATTTCACAACCAAGCCAATCTTGGCTAATGCAGAAACTGATAACAGGTTCTTCTTGATCCCTGGCACAAATAAAGCATCTGACAAAGTGAAAGAGCTATTATCAGCAGTAGTCAAAATGATCTTACCAACTCCCATAACAGGATAAGAGGAGTTGTTGGCGCATGTAACACTATTCCCTGTAGGGGCATACTCGAGTGAAGAGAAGAAACTGCGCTGCAAGGTAATATGTTTGGTCGCCCCACTGTCAAAATACCAAACATTTGAGTCTACTGCAGACATGCATTGCTCATGAGAAGATGAGTCAAAACTGAAGACAGTAGTAAATGTCCATTCTTCTTTTGCACAAGATTAGCAGACTCTGTTTTTGGTGTAGAGGCCTCTGCAACAACCATTCCACCTCTTTCTTCTTTGCCTCTTTAGCAGCCAGTTTTGGATAGTTCTTTATGATATGATCATTCCTTTTATAGTACTTACAAAACAATTTCTGCTTTTCTGATTTCTTCTCATCTTTATCTTCCTTCTTCGAATATGCAGATTTAGCAGATTTTTGCTTACTAGTTGAAGAGCTCCATTTTCCTTTGTCCTTCTGATTAGCCAGGAAAGCTTGATCTGCAACTCGCATAATGGACCTGTTTTGCCTTGGCTGATCTTCCTGCAGAGACTAACTCCTCAAATGATAAGGCATTTGGATTGCCTTTCATCATCAACCGAAGAGTAGAAGCAAAACTCTGATATGAATCAAGAAGACCATTCAGAACGGTTCTGCAGAAGTGAGCTATTTGGTATAACCTCATCAGCAGAAATCAACTGTTCCTTCAAGTCTTTGATCTTCGTTAGGAAACTGTCCATAGAATCACCTTCATTCATGTGCTCACTCTTCAAATGTTTTCGGAGGTAAGCAATACGAGCCTCATTCCTAGCTTGGTACAATGTGGTAAGTGTATCCAAAGCATCCTTAGCTGTACTGCAAGAGCAAATGTGAGGAATAATGGCACGTTTGACAGACAAAGCTATCAATGCATGTTCCTGGGCATCTCTTCCATCCCAGCGAATCTACTCTGTAGTAGGTGAAGCAGAAACGGGAGAACGAATAGGAATATGTAGAATATCATCATCTTCGACACCTTCTGCATCAGCTTCAGTACCTGCGGTTGTTGCAAGTGTGATAGGACGTTTTTCGACACCCTGCATAATGTTTCACGGTCCTTTTGCAACCAACACATGTCGCATCATATAAGCCCATAACGGGTAGTTGCTACCATCCAACTTATCCTCAACAGCCAACATACGGAATACATCACTTTTTTCAGCCATGGCCGGTGACTAGAATACCTTGATGTAGAAAATTGACTGTATCTCAAAAAGTTGAACACAACTGCCTAGACGAATTCTGCTAGACCTGTAGCAGACTTCAAGACTTTTATACTGGCAAACAGAAACTGGTATATACCTTTGGCACAAAAAGACGAAATAGCCTGCACAAGCACTGCGATAGTGCGTTTGGAGGCCGAAACTAGCTCATATCGCGATTTCGGCACTACAAAGCGAAGCGGTTTTGATCTCAAAAACACGATGAGTATGCTCACCAAAATTCGTGCGATTCTCATACTGCAAACGGAGGAGTGTCGACGGCGCCCTAGATGAAGCGACGACCTCCTCTGATACCAATTGTTGGAGTTAGACGTCTACAGAAGCACACGAAGAGCACAAGGAAGAAGAAGAAGCTTGGAGCACAACACACAATACTGAATGTATTACTAGAGAATGTACAAAGATAAGTAGCCCATTAGGGCAATAGACGTATATACAAGCCGGGGAAAAAACCTCCTAAAGAGGGAAAAAAGTGCCCCGGTAGTCCTAGTGTGTTCACGCACATCACTACCTAAACATATCAACAACACTGTCGGATTCTGAATGAACCTTGATACTTGAGAAACTGCAAACTGTATATCAGGATGTGTATTACAAAGATGTATCAAGCATCCAACTACTTGACTATATAAAGTAGCATCAAATGACTCTGCATCTGCTACCATCTGTAAAGATGCGTTTTGATCCATAGGTGTTTGCATAGGTTTAGAA
This sequence comes from Ceratopteris richardii, assembly GCA_020310875.1. Classification (NCBI taxonomy): domain Eukaryota; kingdom Viridiplantae; phylum Streptophyta; class Polypodiopsida; order Polypodiales; family Pteridaceae; genus Ceratopteris; species Ceratopteris richardii. The sequence continues at coordinate 189,885,727 of CM035417.1, read as the reverse complement.
TCTCTCATCCGAAACCTCCTTAAAAGTTTCTCAATGTACTTCTGCTTTGTCATATAGATACACTCATCCTTAAACAGAAACTGAATCCCAAGATAATAATGCAAGATTCCCAAATCATTCACATCAAATGTTTGCTTCAATTGTTCTTTAAACATCTCAAATCTTCATCTTTGGGACCTCTGACTATAATATCATCCACATAAATGATTGCTATAATCATCATACCTGGTTCAGCTTTGACATAAAGAGTTGGAGCTCCATTTGAGTTATGGAAATCAATGGATAAAAGATATGTGTGTATCTTTTCATACCATGCTCTAGGTGCCTGTTTTAAACCATACAAAGCTTTTATAAGCTTACATACCAAATGTTCTTTACTTGTCTCTTTACAACCTTCTCGCTGCTGAATATACACAACCTCATGTAAATCACCATTTAGAAAAGAAGTCTTTATGTCAAGTTGATATATATGCCAACCAAAATGTGCTACTAAAGCAAGTATTGACCTGATAACAGTCATCCTAGATGTAGGAGCGAATGTCTCATCATAATCAATACCTTTTTGTTGTGCATATCATTTGACAACTAATCTTGCCTTATATCTGTCAATAGTACCATCTGCTTTCCTTTTGATTTTGAAGATCCATTTTACACCTATAGCTTTCTTTCCCTCTGGTAACTCACATAGCTTCCAAGTTTGATTCTTATGAATAGAATCAATCTCTTCTTGCATCGCTTTTCTCCAAATAGGAATGTTAAGTGCATCTTTAACACATGCAGGTTCATCTTCAATTGTCGTAAGTGCCAAAATATCATGAATTTCAAAGTCTTCAGCAAAACTTACATGATCTTTTTGTTGTTGTTGTCTAGTCTGACTCCTTGTTCTTCCTGTAAAAGTCTTTATACCACTATCTTTCCAAGTCTTATATAACCATGTAGGTGTATCCTTAAATAGTGGTGAAACTCTTTCTGACCCTTCAACTTCCACAGGTTCTGGAACTTGTCCTTCTGAGGTACTAGGACTTTCTGGAGCTCTAGTACATTCTTCCATTTCTGGAACCAAAGTCTCATGTGGAACTGAATCTGTAGAAGGTTGTGAAATTCCTCTTTCTTGAACTCTTTCTTCAATTCTAGGAATTTTAACTCCATCCTGATATGGCTAAACATGTAAATCCAAATTCCTTCTAAAAAATCCATAGTCATTTTCACTAATGAACTCTGGAATTTTTGCATCTTTATCATAAATCTTATTTTCAGAATTATAAGCATTACGTGAAAGAATAACTTGACCTGTCTCTGGAACATAAAACCTGTATCCTTTCCTCTCAACAGGATATCCAATAAAAACAGTTTTCTTTGCTTTTACATCTAGTTTTCCTCAATCCCTTTTCTCAACATGTACATAAGAAAGTGATCCGAATACTCTGAAGTAATTTACATTAGGTTTTCTACCATAATAAGCTTCATAAGGTGTGAACCTTCAAAGCTTTTGTGGATGACCTGTTCAAAATGTGATAAGATGTATGTATTGTATCAAACCAGAATTTTGGTGAAAGCTTCTTGGACGCCATCATGCTCTGCATCATTTCAACAAGTACTCTATTCTTTCTTACTGCAACACCATTTTGCTGAGGAGTATAAGCAATAGTAAGGTGTCGAATAATACCTTCTTCATCAAGAAATGTCTAGAACTCATTTGACAAGTATTCTCCACCTCTATCACTTCTGAGAATCTGGATAGTTTCTTGACTTTTATTTTCAACCATAGCTACAAATTTCTTGAACATAGGAAAGACTTTTGACTTCAGTCTTCAACATAAGACCATAGATCCATGAGTATGTCGTAAAATCATCAACGAATAGAACAAAATACCTGAAACCCTAAATAGAGTCTTCTCTCATAGGTCCATTCACATCTGAATGAATAATCTGCAATTTCTTGGTAGCTGCAATATGATCATGTTTCTTGAAAGGTAGTTTATGCATTTTACCTTGAAGACAACCTTCATATATGTGTGAATCATCTGGTAGCTCGAATGAGGGTAAATTCTCAACCATAGCTCTGTCTTTGATACTTTTGAGAGTTCCAAAACTTATATGTCCAAATCTTTTATGCCATAGCTTTATATCTTCCACTGATGACGAAGATTTGACCGCATATGCCTGACTGATTTTTGACAAAACAAAAATCCCTCCTCTATGCTCACCTTGCAAAATACACTTTCTCTTCTTTGTGTGACAAGATCTTACAAAGACCTCTCTCAAATACAACTTTGAAACCATCACCTAAAAATGCAGATATAGATAGCAGATTCTTTTTCATTTCATGTACATATAAAACATCAGAAATCTGAAAATTACCACCTTCTCTTGACTTTAGGGTTACTGTACATATTCTCACAACATCCAAATCATTGCCATATGCAATAGTAACTCTTCTACCTGTAGAATAGGAGAGAGAAGAAAACACATCTTTGCAACCTGTCATATGCTTTGTAGCACCTGAGTCAAATATCCAAGGATCTACTGAGAGAACTTGTAAAGCTGCCTGATCAAAACCTACTTTCTCAATGGTGATACAGGCAAAAGAATCACCTTGAGATTTCTCTTTTTTATCATCTTTTGCAACATTACCTGATGCCTTTTTCTTTTCTGTTGCAATCCTTTTATAACATGCTGACTTAAAATGTCCATGTTTCTTGCAGTAATAACATATTACTTCCTTCTTCTTAGAAGACTTCTCTTTAGATGTAGTAGAAACAGAATCTGAAGTAGAAGGTGAAAGGGACTTACTTTTCGTCTTTGATTGTTTTTCCTTCTTCTCCTTCTTCTTCTTTTTACCCTTTGATGAAGATAAAAGTGCTTCTTCATTCTCTTCCATTCCCTTCAAGTGATCTTCATCTTGAAGTAACAAGAACTCTAACTCTTCAAATGTAACCTCTCTATCTCTTTAAGTAAGGGTAAGAGTGGTTATGAAAGACCAATATGAAATAGGAAGTGAATTAATGAGCGTATTTACCATTTCTTCATCAGATATCTCAACTCCTACATTTAGAAGTTGATCTCTTAAGTCAACGAGTCTCGTAATGTGGGTTTGAATTGACTCACCAGCCTTCATCCTTGTATTTGCTAGTTGTCTCCTCAAGTGAGCTTTCCTAGCAGGATTTCTTCTCTCAAAAAGACTCTCAAGCTTCAACCAAGCTTGTCTAGAATTTTTGCAAGATCTGATCTGTGGTAGAATATGCTTTTTGACACTCATTGGTATGAATGAAAGTGCTAAAGCATCTCTAGAATCCCATCTTGCCTGATCTTCAGTAGGAGAAACTGTAGGTAAAGATCTACCTGTGACTCTAGATGTAGAAGTGGTTACCTCTTCTTCAGTTGGTTCTGTGATAGTAACTCCAGTACCCCTTGAGGGTGTTGTAGCCCCTTCTTCGCCTTCTCGTCGTGGTCTTGTTAAGGATCCATTGGCGATACTCCATAAATCCTTTGTCACTTACAAATTCATCATCATGAAACTCCACATGGGATAATTAGAAGATCCATCCAACTTGTCCTCAATCTCAATTCTAATCTCACTCATCTTAACTAATTGTGTATGTCAATTATGCTATGATACCAAGTGTTGGAATTTGGGGCCCCAGGATCGTTCAATTACTAAAAACCTTTAAGCATACACACTTAATTAATAAAGATGATACGTAAGAGATAGAGAGAAAGAGATCTTGAGACAAGGATAGGGAACGTAAGCAAGATGCTTACTCACAAAAAAAAATAGATGTCCAAATTATAACATGGGAGTACTACTTAACCATATGATGTGGTGCACTCACTAATGGAAGAATAGCCAAGAAGATGATGATACAAAATTCAGATTATGTTGTTATAATCTGAGTGTGTGTGAAGCGAATGAGCAACGAAGTGAACCTAACCTCACAAAAGAGTGCAACAAATCTGAAAATCAGCAAACCTTAATTCTGCAATTAGGGTTCAAAAACCCTAAAAATAGAATATAAGGTTTAACTTACAAAAGATAGCTGCCACCACCTTGTAGAAGACTCCTTGCTCCGAGAGAGTAGCATCTCCTTCACCAAATCTTCACATCCTAAGCTTCAGAACTCCAAAACTCTAGCTTGTGAATATCAAAGAGTGTGTCCAAGTTGTTGGAGTTAAACGTCTGCGGAAGCATGAGAACAGCCCAAGGAAGAAGAAGAAGCTTGGAGCACAACACACAATACTGAATGTATTACTAGAGAATGTACAAAGATAAGTAGCCCATTAGGGCAATAGGCGTATATACAAGCCGGGGAAAAAAACCTCCTAAAGAGGGAGAAAAGTGCCCTTGCGGTCCTAGAGTGTTCACACACATCACTACCTAAATATATCAACAAATCCCCCTTGGTAGTGATGCGGTGAACAAGTAGCTGGCACTCATGTATAAGGAAGTGGGAAGCTATGTGGAAATCACTCCACAAAAGGAAGTAAGCCCAAAGCTTTGCGGAAAGCTTCAAACTTCTCCCTAGGCAGAGCCTTCGTGAAAAGGTCTGCAATGTTCTCCTTCCTTGGCACATATGCCAAGCTGATCTCCCGAGCAGAGAACCTCTCCCTGACATAATGATAATGCACCTCAATGTGCTTAGTGCGAGCATGGAACGTGCTTAGTGCGAGCATGGAACAAAGGGTTCCTCGCAACTTCCAATGTGCTCTGACTGTCAGTGAAGATGGTGGTGGCAGAAGACTGACCAACACCCAAATCAGCCATAAGATGTCTGAGCCACAAACACTCAACAGTCGCTGTGAAAGCTTCCCTATACTCAGCCTCACAACTGGAAGTGGCCACAGTAGGTTGCTTCTTGCTCAACCAAGATATACATGAGCTACCAAGCATGAAGCAAAAGCCACTAGTGGACACACGAGTGTCATAGCAACCAGCCCAATCAGATTCAGAAAAAGCATGCAAATCTGGCGGTAGTGATCTCCGCTTGGGATAAAACAACCGAAGTAGCCGAGTACCACTCAAGTAGCAAAAGATACGCTTAACTGCTTTCCAATGCTTGACTCCTGGGCAATGCATAAACCTGCTCATCTGTGAGATAGCAAACTGAATATCTGGCCGAGTAATGCATAAGTAAATCAAGCATCCAACATCTTGCTGATAGAGAACAACATCAAATGCATCTCCAAGATCATGAAGACTCAATCGTAAACTTGTCTCCATAGGTTTACAGTTTTCAAGGCCAAAACGCTTCAATAATGTGTCAATATATTTCGTTTGACACAAAGCCATTCCACCATCAACATGCATAAACTGAATGCCCAAATAATGATGCAAATGCCCCATTTCAGACATCTCAAATGAGACATGCAAATCAGAACTGTACCCAACAAAAATACATTTTACTGCTTTATCATCCAATTTTCTGCGATGTTGTTCAGGCACTAATGCATATGCCAAACAACCGAAAACACGCAGATGAGCAACAGATGGCTTGCAGTCATGCAAAGCCTCATATGGAGTGATAGACTGCAGCGCTTTAATGGGACACCTTTTCAGTACATATGCTGCACACATGACAACCTCAAGCCAGAAACTATGTGGTAAAGCCTGACTCTTGACCATACACCTCGCCATCTCCATGAGTGATCTGTTCTTTTGTTCAGCAACTCCATTTTGTTGAGGTGTATACGGCACTGTACACTGGCGTTTTATCCCACGTTCAGCCAAAAATGCATTAAAATGAGAAGACATATATTCCCCCCCTCGATCAGAACGGAGGGTGTCCATTTTACATGCTGACAGATTTTCAACCAAAACCAAAAACTGTTTGAAGCACATGAACACTTCGGACTTTGCCTTCAATGGATATATCCATGCATGCCTGGAAAAATCATTGATGAAAGTCACTAAGTAAAGATAATTCCCAAAAGAAGGTGTCTGCATAGGACCACAGTCATCACTATGTACAAGGCACAATTTCTGAGTAGCCCGAACTGAACCATCTTTTGGAAAGGACGAACGCTGCATTTTGCCCAAAATACACCCTTCACAAACATGTTTTTCAGGTGCCTCAATTTTGGGCAAAGAGGACACCATTTCAGATTTCTGCATGCGTAGCAAACTAGCAAAATTCAGATGACCAAAGCATGCATGCCAAAGCTTTGCATATGACATAGCGTGAAAATCATTTACTGCACATGCCAAATCATTTACAGATCTTTCATAGTCTATGAGCTTATACAGCCCACGACACAAAATGCGAGAAGCAATAATCACATCGCCATTCGACAAATCATGAACTGTACACCTGTCATCAACAAATTTCAAAACGAAGCCAATCTTGGCTAATGCAGAAACTGATAACAGGTTCTTCTTGATCCCTGGCACAAATGAAGCATCTGACAAAGTGAAAGAACTACCATCAACTCTAGTCAAAATGATCTTACCAACTCCCATAACAGGATAAGAGGAGTTGTTGGTGCATGTAACAGTATTCCCTGTAGGGGCAGGCCCGAGTGAAGAGAAGAAACTGTGCTGCGAGGTAATATGTTTGGTTGCCCCACTGTCGAATACCAAACATCTGAGTCTACTGCAGACATGCACTGCTCATGAGAAGATTGGTCAAAACTGCATATAGTAGTAAACGCCCATTCTTCTTCATGCACAAGATTAGAAGACTCTGTTTTTGGTGTAGAGGCCTCTGCAACAACCATTCAAGCCTCTTTCTTCTTTGCCTCTTTAGCAGTCACTTTTGGACAGTTCTTTATGATATGATCATTTCCTTTATAGTACTTACAAAACAATTTCTGGTTTACTGATTTCTTCTCATCTTTATCTTCCTTCTTCGAATATGTAGAATTAGCAGATTTCTGCTTACTAGTTGAAGAGCTCCATTTTCCTTTGCCCTTCTGAACAGCCAGGAAAGCTTGATATGCAACTCGCATAATGGACCTGTTTTGCCTGAGTCCATGTCTTCCTGCAACAGAACAGAGACTAACTCCTCAAATGATAAGGCACTCGGATTTCCTTTCATCATCAACCGAAGAGTAGAAGCAAAACTCTGATATGAATCAGGAAGACCATTCGGAACGGTCTGCAAAAGTGAGCTATCTAGTATGACCTCATCGGCAGAAATCAACTGTTCCTTCAAGTCTTTGATCTTCGTTTGGAAACTGTCCATAGAATCACTTTCATTCATGTGCTCACTCTCCAACTGTTTTCAGAGGTAAGCAACACGAGCCTCATTCCTAGCTTGGTACACTATGGTAAGTGTATCCCAAGCATCCTCAGCTCTTCTGCAAGAGCGAATGTGAGGAATAATGGCACATTTCATAGACAAAGCTATCAATGCATGTGCCTTGGAATCTCTTCCATCCCAACGAATCTGCTCTATAGTAGGTGCATCAAAAACCGCCGCACGAATAGGAATATGCAGAATATCATCATCTTTGACACCTTCTGCATTAGCTTCAGTACGTGTACCTGCAGTTGTAACAGTTGCAGGTGTGGTAGGACGTTTTTCGACACCTTGCACAATGTTCCACAGTCCTTTTGCAACCAACACATGTCGCATCATATAAGCCCATAATGGGTAGTTGGTACCATCCAACTTATCCTCAACAGTCAACATACGAAATACATTACTTCTTTCAGCCATGGCCGGTGACTAAAATACCTTGATGTAGAAAATTGACTCTATCTCAAAAAGTTGAACATAACTGCCGGACGAATTCCGCTAGACCTGTAGCAGACTTCGAGATACTTATATTGGCGAACAGAAACTGGGATATACCTTTGGCACAAGAAGACGAAATAGCCTGCAGAAGCGCTTCGATAGTGTGTTCGGAGGCCGAAACGAGCTCGGTATGCTCACCAAAATTCGTGCGATTCTGAGACTGCAACCGGAGGAGTGTCGACGGCGCCCTAGATGAAGTGACGACCTTCTCTGATACCAATTGTTGGAGTTAGACGTCTGCGGAAGCACGCGAACAGCACAAGGAAGATACTAGAGAATGTACAAAGATAAGTAGCCCATTAGGGCAATAGGCGTATATACAAGCCGGGAGAAAAAAACCTCCTAGAGAGGGAAAAAAGTGCCCCGGCGGTCCTAGAGGGTTCACACACATCACTACCTAAATATATAAACACAAGTGCCTCTTTATATAGTTGTTGTAGTCTTCCATAAAGCAACAACTAAATTTTTACGAAAAAGCTCATTGTAAACTAAAAAAGCCCTCATCGCAAAAAATAGCGATTGATTTTGCTTTTTACTTAAAAATTAGCGAACGATTTAATTTTGAGTTTGCTTTTAATTTTATCGCCAAAATAACCTGCATTTGATTGCCGACTCTATAACTTAGCTGCTTTTCAAATTTGGACTTCCAAAAAATGTTCATCTTCCATTTTGAGCTAAATCAGGGTTTGGCTTTTCTCCCTGTTCTGACCTCTGATGAAAAAATGAAGCATACCACTAGATAGCTCTCGCCAAGCTCTATCTATCTAGCTTAAAAAAGTTTTACCCAAACTATACAAAAAAATGCTAAGTCCAAAATGTAGAATTGCTGGAATGTGGACCATATGTACATTGACTTCCAACATCCTTTCGCCTTTGAGTGATCATGCTGCTTATGTTGGAGGATTATAAAAGAAGAGATCAGGTAAAAAACGTCAAAGAAGTAGATCATTGTTGTTTACTATTTTTATATAAAATTAGCGCTGAGTTTGCTAGATCTTGTAAGTTCATCGAGAAGCTCTTTTATAATGAAAAGCTCTTTCCCCCTTGAATTTTGATATGTGCATAGCTTTTCTGAAGAATAATGACTTTTGAGAAGGTTATATAAGAAACCCTTGGGTTCACTCTTTCATAATCACAAAAAGGACTTGAGGAGGCCAGCCTGTCTGCATTGATTCTCCCTGCTGCTCATATATTCGCAAGGACAGAAGAGAGATAAAGTTATGTTGCTGGTCTTGAAGGTCTACTTGAGCTCCGGTCAAGAGTATTCTTTTCTTAGTTATCAGCTCAGCTAGGCTGTGCATGCTGAAATTTGATTTTTTTCTGGGCATCCTCTGAGACAACAGTATTTTTCAGAAGCTTTGCCTCATTGAATACATAATCCTGACTGTGTATTATGTTCTTGAACTAAGATAACCATATAAGGTAGCTCATTTCACCTTCATCTTTATGTATCATGAAGATACCTTTAATAGACTTTGAATCAAGCTTATTCTTCAAATCATGCCTATCATCAACAAAGTCATCATAGTCAAAGATGCATAGGTGGTCATATGAAGCTGGTTTGCCAGACCAAACCTCTTCAAGAATGCCATCTTTCAAGGCAGTGTGGGGGATTGATTGGGAATATGAACTGCAGTTTTTAAAGACTCTTCCTGAAGTTCTTGAGGAAGATTAATGTGGACAGCATGCATCTCATCTTCATGCACAAAGTCCTATTATACCTTTTAGTCTCACTATTAGAGAGGTTTGTATATGCTATTAGCTCTCTCTTAATGCCATGTAATTCAAAAAATGTTAAATTCAGCACATATAAACTCACCTTCATTGTCTGAATGCAATCGTTTCAGTTTTTTATCACTTTGGGTGTCCACAAATGTATGAAAAATCTTGTAAATGCAGCTAAGGCTTCATCCTTACTTTTTAACAAGAAAGCCCATGTTTTTTGGAACAATTGTCAAGAAAAGAGATGAAATAAAAGGCACCCCTTGTGGACTTGATTGGCATGCTGCATGCTTCACGATGTACAAGATCAAGACGATTAAACTTATGAGAGGCACTGAAGTGATAAGAACTCTCCACTAGTTTTCCATATCGACAATTATTACATAAATCAAGTTTAGAGCTTTTTGCATCAACTCTATGCATGGAGGATGACATGTCAAAACCCTCTTGGCTCATGTGACCATGTCTGTTATGACAAGGTTTCCAAATTTGAATACACTTCAATCACAATAATAAATTTGTCCCACAAAACATGTCAAGGCCTTTTTGGCTCATGTGGCAGTTTTTTATGCCGAAGTTCAAATTTGAATGCGCTTCAACCACAATATAAATTTGTCTAACAAGGCTCTAGGACGCAAACAATATAAGGTGCCTTTCTTTGTGCCTTCTATGATCAGACAAGAGCCTTTTGTTAGCTTCCATGATCCGTTCTCAAAGAGGGTGCTATATCCATAGGTATCCATCTTACCCAAGGGAAACAAAACTCTTTTTAATGGGAAGTACATATCTCACATCATGCAAAATAAGCTCACTGGCACCATCTAATGTCAAGCGTGGAACAAACAACTACACAAACAGATATAGACGATACAAAATCTCAGCCAAAGTGAAAACTTCAGCAAGCAGGGGGCTAACTTAGAATTGGAGTATACACTCCCAATGAGAGCCTAAAAGTGCACTAATGAAGCTTGAGGATGGCCACGACTTTCTTCCAAGCTATTGTTTATATAATGCTCTAAAAATTGGTGTAAAATTTGAATTCAAATCATGCCTCCAAAATCCCCCACTTTTCTCAATCAAGGTAGATGGAATCATTTCTAACAGCATGATCTTATTGTAGGTAGAGAAAGGAGAAAGCAAGAGTGTGTAGTGCTCTTATGTTAAATTGATATCTGTGTCGCAAGCATGTGGAGTTTTGTAGAGGGCGTGTAGTGCCCTATGATCTTTTGTTGGTTTTTGTGTGCTTGCAAGCATACTTGTGGTTAAAGTGCATGTAGAGAACTTTAGTTATTTTTTTCGGAGTATCATTTTGTTGTCAAAATTTTGCTGAAATTTTCAACATTTCTATGCATGATTTTTTGATGCATAAGTAGAGAGCATACTAACGCTAGTTTCCTGTTTTTCGTTGTTCTTCTTTACAAAGGCTTGTGGTTTGTTAGTTTCTACGGCCATTGTTTATATTAGGATTTCTCTAGCAGTTTCTTGTAAAAATCAAGGCTCCCCTTCTTACAAGGGCCCTTTGGGTAGAGTAGAGTGAATACAAGTGATAAGACCCTTTGTAGATTTTGCATACATCTCTCTCTCTCTCTCTCTCTCTCTCTCTCTCTCCCTCTCTGTCTCCCACACACACACACACACACACACACACACACACACACACACACACACACACACACACACACACACACACACACACACACACACACACACACACACACACACACACACACACACACACACACACACACACACAATTCATACCTTCGCTGTACTCTTTTCTTTTATACGAATGTGTACTTTTTCCCTCTTGCTTTTTATCTAAGCTCTCTTCCCTTAATCCATAGGGGCAGCAAATTTCAAGCTCTCTTATCACACCAGTGGTGATATCTCGCTACAATATCTATTGATTGTGGAGTCCTCTCTCTTCATATAGATCATATTGTCTGTATTCATATAGTGCTACCACCACAGCTCTAATTTGAAGCAAACTTTTTGTTCACATGGAAGTGCTTTCAAGGCCAGACAATTAGATACACATACTGTCATGTATTATTTCCAGCATCAAAACAGTGGCTTGATTGACATTTTATTTTACAAAGAGTACTTGCTAGACGAGCAGAGTTAGATGTTTGAGTAAGTAATCGTTTTGTATGACTGTAAAATGCATAAGTGCCTGACAAGCTTGTTTCTTTGTTGTGGAAATAGTTTCTTTGTTTGTGGGAATGGTGTCTTTGTTTTCTGCACTTGGTAAAGGTCCCATTTCTCTGCAATTTCTCTGCTGCATGCAGCATCATATGACTCCCTTATCTTATTTCTCCACATTCCGACTTCACTAATTTTGTTTCAGATGTTTAAACTTCAGGAGAATTGACTCTTTTCCTGGAAGGTCTTGATGTTGGAAAAGCTCCATTTCGCGAAGAATATTTCATCCATCCAGCTAATCTGGCCGAGGATGATTCTCTTAGTTTCAAGGATGATCTTCATATATTACTAGAGTCCCCCGAGGATAGATGTTCATGGATTGCAACACCTATATCCAGCTATGCTGGCTCACAGGGGTTTCCTTCCAGGCCTGCCAGTGTCACTGGAACTCCTTCCCCTTTCAAAGATCCTACTGTGACCATCATGGAGAGCTTTTATAGTCCATCTTCTGATCATGTCCATGAATTGCATAATCAAGGAGGTAACTTTGAAACGTACAGTGTCATTCTAGAAGAGGAGGAAGACACAGGGATGAGGGAGGGCGTTGTATATCACACAGATGTGAGTGATATAGATCAGGATTTAAGAAGCCCTCTCTTGTCAAGTCCTCCAGGACAGGCTTATGCAGATATACCAAGAGGTGATTCTTTTAAGTCAAGCAAGGCAAATGCAAGAGATCTATTAGCTACTCCCAACAGAGGACATGGTGGGTCGATTGGCAGTGTCCGCATTGGTGGAGGCTGGCATTTGGCTTTCCAATGGACAGGGCCTGAGGGAACTGAAGGAAAACCTGAGCATGGAAGCTATAAGAGATTATATCTCTATCAAGAACCCCAGCATATTGGAGCAGGTTCTTCACATTTACTTCCTCGTCTAGGCAGTGAAGTGAGTGAGATAGAATCTGTTGCCACTGCCATAGTTAGCAGGACAACACAACATGGAATCCCCAATGGACTGGCAGAAAGCTCCTTTAAAGCTCCAGCTTGGTCTGAATTGCTTGAAGGTGGTGTCAAGCAAGCTCTTATTGTTGGAGTCACCTTGCAGATCCTTATGCAAGTAATGCTTTCTATGCCCCCTTGTATGATTCACGAATTGGTTTTCAGATGTTTTTGTTTTCAGGTTGACTTCGGTGATTCATACATGTTTCATTTCCTGTTTTCTAACATGGAGGCATCCATGAACAGTTTTGTGGGATTAATGCTGTTCTCAGCTTCACACCGAAGGTTCTGCAAGAATCAGGTGCAGAGGTACTCCTATCTAAAATTGGCATTGGATCAAATTCTGCTTCGATTCTAGCCAGTGCTGTAGTGAGTTTGGTTTCAGTTCCTTTCATTACTTTGGCAATGCACCTAATGGATGTAGCTGGTCGAAGGTAAATGTTTGCAAAATTGTCTATTGTGTTTTCGATTCATATTTGAGGTCATTAAACTGACATTATGCCATCATGAACATAATTTGTGTGGTAGAGGGTTGATCCCATAGCGTTTTCCTAAGCTTATTATTCCTTCTTGATCTTATAAAGTTAGTTCCAGAAGTACTGAAATATGCAGCACGTAAAGTTAGTTCCAGAAGTTAGTGATAGAGTAGGTTGGATCCCATAGCGTTTTTCTAAGCTTATTATTCTTTCTTGATCTTATAAAGTTAGTTCCAGAAGTACTGAAATGTGCGGCATGTAATTATTTTATCTAGTCTAATGAATCGTTAATTGTTTGCTTTATGTGTAAAGATCCTTGATCTTATCCAGTGCCAAGGTTAAAGTACAGATAACAAGACTAGGATTTTTTATTTTTTATTTTTATTTTTTATTTTTTATTTTTTTGGTTGTTGTTGAGACATGTTGAAGCTTGGCCGTCCACTTGTGAGATTAGTTTTGAAGTTAGTTTCAAAGTGAGCTTAGTAATCGGGCTGTTTCTTTCTCCATTCATTACAGAATAGTCATAGGTCTACAGAATTCTAGCTTCCATAAAGATAACATGACGATTTAGTACATAAACTACAGTAATAATATCTTATGTAGCACTCTTTTTTCTTTTCTACTGTTTGATTTTTGGTATCTGTAGGAAATGAAACTAAGCGACCCCATTTTGCATCTTGTATTGCAGGAAAATTCTTTTGCATGCACTTCCTATCATCTTTTTAGCGCTCATTTGCTTTACAATTATTCGCATGGTTCCGACAAGTGAAACGCTTTTTGCCTCTGTATCTGTTCTAAGCGTGGTGGTGTACATGACTGTCTTTATGATGGGTTTCGGTCCCATTCCAAACATGATTTGTGCTGAAATCTTTCCAACCAGAGTGAGGGGGATCTGTGTCACTATTTGCCAAGCTGCCATGTGGATAGCAAGAGTTTTGGTGACAGAATTCTTTCCAGTTCTGGATTCAGCCCTGGGGATCGCAAGCACATTTGCTATTTTTGCAGTAGTTTGCATCATCACCTTATTATTTGTTTACTTCATAGTTCCAGAAACAAAAGGCCTGCCTTTAGAGATTATTACTGAGCTCTTTGCACTATCGGCAGCAGAGAAGAAAAGACCAGCTTCAACATGATGACGTTTAAGGTGTCTGTATTGCATATATGGCCTATAAGAGTCACATTCCAATATGAGTCCAGCAAAACATGTATCATATTTCTTGACAGTCTGGTTGGAACGCATCTAGGAGGAATATGGGATGGAGGTTTATGCATTATGTGGGCTTATTGACAGCCAAGTAATGTCTGCTTTTATTTTGAAAGCCAAAAGTGACTTGCGCTCACTAAACGAAGAAAATATTGGAAACCAGAATCTTGGATTCAACATGAGTTTCTGTGGATCTCTTGTACGAAGCACTATCCAACTTCTTGATGGACAAATCTAATGACAATTTCAATGTATATTGGTTCACAACTTCATCGTTGTTGGTCCTAATTTTTTACGTTCTTGATAGCACAGCTAAAGCTCAAGGAAATATCTTTCTGCTCACTTTGGAGCATGTCGAAGTTGTTCCAAGGCTTCTTTGTCAGTGATCCGGATTGTGTAAGCCATGGATTATGCTGTGCTTACACTCTTTGATTCTATCATAAGGTGTTGTGAAATGTCAAGGTTGTGGCATGAGTAGTTCCATGTAGGGTATGTACATGCTTAAAATTGTTTTTAACACAATAGTATGCTTTTTGATGTGATAAAATACTGCAGAAACTGTAGATTATATTTGCTACTTAGCCATTGTACTATGTGAGAAAGTAGGCCTTTGAGACCTTATCTCATTGATTTGAACCATTGGTATAAAATAGGTCATTTTGATATTGATGCCCCCCAAACCACCAAAAAAGGATCAAATTAACTCGAGAAAAGAATATACATGAACCCTCTTATGGAGAGTATTAAGAGTCCCATCTCCGATTGTGGTAATGCCAGTGCATGAAAGTACAACTGGGGTTACGTGTTCCTATTGACCTTGAAGGCATAACCTATTTTCGGAAATAGGGAACCCCATACTATGGGAAATCACTGAGAAAGCATAATTCTGCTCTAGCAACAATAAATCAGAGTTACCAATTGGGGCAAACATCATAAGCGACATATGGACTTTTACAGGATAAGGTTCCTTATTCCTTAAGAGATGTGCTTCTCTTTGAAAGTATTAAATTTATTTTGGAACCATGAGTGCTGCTGCACCAGTAACTCGCATTACTTAACAGTCAATATTACGTCTATATGTTGGGATGCATTTTTCATGGCTCCTCGTGATCAATGAGTTTTCATTTGTTTGTTCCTCCTGTTTTGTTTTTGCTTTTATTGTTGTGTGTATTTTCAAATAGGAGAAGTGGAAAGGACAGCGGTAGCAGAGATGTAGAAAATTGTCATATTTTTCATTTTTAGAATGGCCAATATCTTCCTCCTTTTCTTTCCCTGGTATTAAGAGTTAAGAATGGAGGAGTTTGACATGAAGTATGCTATACACCTCTTTCCATTCCAGGTTTTGTTCCAAAATTTCCCTTGAGTTCTGTGCTACTGAGATGTTTGAGCAATTTGTTTATGTTTCATATCTCATCTCATAGCATTGTAGTATCAAATCTTGATTTCTTGTTGTTTGGACTGTGTCCTCCTAATGATGGAGCTTCATCCCTTTAGATTCATGGAGGTTGATACTCCAGAGTCTCCTTCATATCCATCACATTAGTCTTTCTCATCAGTGAGCATGTCAGACATTAAAGGTACTAGAGTACACAGATAAGGGACTCAACGAGATGGCAGTTGCAACTTGCCACAAGACTTCATGAAGCTTTCATCTTCATCAGAAATTCCACTTTCCATGTTGATAATTGAAGCTTTTGATACTTGGAAACTTTCAAAGTGATCTCTTCATTTTGGCTCATCTATATGGACCTTTTCATTTTCCATCATTGATCAATTTAACTCTTCAAACTCAAGAGCTTCATGGGGATGAGAATTCACTTCGTGTTGGAGATATTTCAAAATATTCCTGGGATAACAAATCATCGACAGAGCATGCATTTTGCATATAAATTAGCTTTTTTAATATTACTGTTCTGAGAACAAGATTTTCATCCCAAAATTGCATGCTTGCATGTGTGGCTCTTAGATGCAATTTCATGAGCATGGTACATGGTGTTTTCACATTGTTTTCTGTTCCAGACTGTTGAAAGTTCCATAGAACTCTAAACAAATATGCACACAAATGACAGAAATATGTGGGGAGATAATCAGAACTATGCTATGACCGAAATGTGTATAGAAGTCAATAATTGTATGAAGGATATGTATCTAATCACATAAATATTCCTCCGTTCTTCTTGAATGACTACTGAGAATTTCGGATATGAGCTGATTTCTACAGAATTTTAAACAAGTATGCATGCACACAGATGACAGAAATAGATAGAGAAATAATCAGATTTATGAGTATAGCAATGACCAAGTTGTGCACAAACAGTCTATGATTACATAAAGTATATGTATCTAATAACAAAAATATTCCTCCATTCTTCTTCGATAACGACTGAGAATTTGGGATATGAGCTGCTGATGAAGACGAGAATAGAGCTGGGTTATAGGAGAACTGAGGTAATAAATTTGGACTGACTCATATGCAGATGGAAGTTTTTATTTCGCATCACTCAGCTCTCAGGCTAGAGAGCTTCCAGGGAACAGGGTTTCGTTTCATGCTCCAGGTATTCAAGAACATTTCTGGGATTGCAAATCATCTAGATATCATGTAAATTACGGATGAATGAACTTAGGCAGATGCAATTTTGGGAGCATGATTCATGTTGTGTTCACATTGTATTCTGTTTTAGACTAGTGAAATTCTAGAGATGTTTCACAGAATCTTAAAGAAATATGCACATAAACGGCAGGAATAAAAAAAAAAAAAAGAAATCATGACTACATGAATGTTAAATATGCACAAAAGTCTATGATTACATCAAGTGTACACACGTGATCTGATTGCAAATATATGCTTCCGTCCTTGAATCACAATGAGTGAGAATGATCAGAAATGAGCTGATGATGAATTTGAGAGAACAGGGCTGAGTTATTTGAAAACTGATGTTTAGAATTTGAGGTAAAGGCACGTGAGCCACCATGTCATCATCATGTGTTAAACAAGATTGAAGTTCAATAGCATATGACCTCAATAGCGGCATTGATGAGCTCCATGAAGAGGACAGGTTATCAGATATGAGCTGATGATGAAGTTGAGAGAACAGGTCTGAGTTATCTGAAAACTGAGGTACCGAACTTGGGTAAGGCACTTGAATAACCATGTCGTCACCCTACACGAAATAAGGTTGAAGTTCAATAGCATATGATCTGAATAGCACGACAATGACCTCTAGTTGGACATAACTAGCATGAATGAGCAATGAAAAACTGAAGGTGATAAAAGCTACGAATTCCATGATCTGTAGGTGATGCGTAAGTAAATCCGGTAGTGCTTAAGATCGAGCTAAGGTTAGACCACAATGTGGCTATAGCTATGCTTAGCATGACCTGATCTTGGAAAGATCATGTCTATGAGCTATCCCAGAGACTCGAGAGTCACTACACTATATATGATCACGAAAAGCTAAGAACGGTCTGTTTTGTTTCGTTTTTTAAAAAAATATTATCATGATTATTATTATTATTTTATAAATAACTTTTATGTCGGGGCTTTCCGAATGTAATCCAGCTTTCTATTTGACTGATCGGTCTTTTTTTAATTAAAAAAAAGAAGTCCGTCTGAGGCCTACTCTCTCATGCTTGAATTAATAAAAGAACATAAAACTATACAGTGAATGTGCATAATGCCCTTGGGATCCCATGTACCCCACAAAGTGGGGGTAGGATGGCCTGATAGCTATGCCTAAGAATTGACGAGACATACGTTTCAAAGAGAGTTACAGAGAAGTTTAATGATTTTCTCGTCGCCCTCATGAGTTACCCACTTGGTTTTAATCTTGTCATTTTTCATGACAAACATCCTATGGTGTTTGAAAGGCGGAGATTTTTACAATTACATACTCTTCTACCTAATAGGTAGAGGGACTTTTCAATGGAAATCCTTTGGATGGGCATCAAAGTTGAACACACATCATTCCTTCCATATCTTCTAGAGCACTTTCCTCTAATGTCATTCCACAATGTAGAAGAGTAGCCAATTGTTTCTTCGAGTAAAGTTTTTTTCCAATTGATTTGTCTTTGTAAGCTTAAAATCCTTGTGAGAGATTACCAGATTGGGAAGCTTCTAGGGCACGAGAAGAAGAGGTGACCAATATTCTCTCTGCACCGAAGGCAACACTTGCACTAGTGCACGGCCCCACAAATTTTGTTTGCTTTGGCATTGGTCCAGGTACCACGATGAAGGATTTTCCACACAAGAACGGATTTTTTGTTCTCGATGAGAGGATGCCACAGGTCTTCGCACACAAGTTGCCATTTGATGCTAGATCAATTCTGACACCATCTCTTGTTAAAGGAGATATGCAAGTCAAGGTGCTTATGGAACCTCAGAATTTTATCCAATTTATTACCATTAGACCATTTTAACCCTTCAATCCGTGGTAGGTCGTTCCCAAGAAGAAAACAAGTCTAAGAGTTGTCCGAGGCATTGATTCTATATCTCAAAAGGCATCAATCATCATAGTCAACTCTTCTAATCGAGTCTATGTCCTCAAATTTTATCCAATGGCCACTACCAAGGTTCGACAGATGTTTCCATTTGCAAAAACCGTTGTTCCATAGCTTCTTTGCTCTTTGGATGTTTCCCAATTCAACTTTTTTGATTCCCTTAATAGGAAAATAGATAGCGTCGTTTTTCCTTATTATGACCGCCCATTTCCAATCTTCATTAACTTTGATATATGGTTTCGAACTCTTCCAGCAAACAAGGTCATAGCTTTTTGGAATCAGCAAGCATTGATAAAACATTTAGGTGAGCAGATCAAGATCCTTCCACTCAGGGTTTCCTTTAAGCCTAAGAGAGGATTTGTCTCTAAGAATAAGTTTCGCCCAAGAAGCTTGCATTACACCACACTTTGATTAGCCACTTGACAACCAATTTATCTGCCATAACTCTCACATCTAGAATGCCCAAACGACCATACTCTTTCTAGTTAGTACACATGGTCCACTTTATTTTTGGCATGACCCTCTTATTGGGATCACCAATCTAGAGGAAATTTCTACAACTACTATCAAACTTTGATAGTTCTTTGTCTCTTGGCCTCCAACAAGCCAAAAAATAGATAATAGATGAGATGAAGAAGGTGTTGACCACCATAGCATGCCTCGCCAAGTTGAGTTGCAATCCCTTCGAGTAGGAAAATTTATCATCCAGTTTGTCAAGAACCCAAATCCAACACTGGCTCATAGAAACCTCAAAACCCATTAGGATGTCGAGGGGCCAAAAGTTTTGTCCATTATGTATTTCTTTACATCCTTGGTTAGCCAAAAATTGTAGCGCAGGTCCACATATGGCCTTGAAAGTAATTTTGCAGTGATTTGTTTTTTATTGTGATGTAGAGTTAAAGTGATTTAACTTTGGAGTGATTTATTTTTTATCTTGATCTCTCTTTTTGCTTATTATTTTGTGCCATGAGTTAAAGTCTCTTGTATTGGCAAGATAAAAATCTTCACTGTGGCATATATGAATTAATACCAAAGCCAATTGTGTAAAGCCTCTTTGGGATGTAAGAGATGCCTCTAGGTGAAAGAAAACATTGTACATCTTTTCTTCTCTTGTTGTATAGTGCCATGGTGTGGATTATTTGAGGGTCATCAGACTTGATCAATTTTGGAATGCATTTAGAGGAGAGGTGCCGAGGAAAATTTGGAAGGAAATATGTGCAAAGAACTTTGGAAGTACCTTTGCAGGGATGTCTACAGAGAGTCCTTAGATTACCTAGAGAGGAGAATTAAGAAACATAAAAATAAGCCCCTATTTAGACATAGGATCTTTGTTGTACAAGACAACCAATGGATCCCCCACGAATTGATGACATGAGGTGTCACAGAGATGTCTACAGAGAGTCCTTAGATTACCTAGAGAAAAGAGTTAAGAAATATAAAAATAAGCCCCTATTTAGACATAAGATCTTTGCTGTACAAGACAACCAACTCAAAAATGGATCTCCCATGAATTGATGACATGAGGTGTCACAGAGATGTCTACAGAGAGTCCTTAGATTACCTAGAGAGGAGAATTCAGAAACATAAAAATAAGCCCCTATTTAGACATAAGATCTTTGTTGCACAAGGCAACCAACTCAAAAATGGATCTCCCACGAATTGATTACAAGCTATGGAAGTCAAGAGGCAAAGCAAAGATGCAAGAGGTTGGAGAAGCTACAAACAAGCACCTACAAGATCAACAAGAGAGAGGAAACAACTAGAAAGGTATGGATATGATTCCACATTTGTTACAAAGCATTCAATCTACTTGGCAAAAGACTCAATTTCAGAGGAACCCTCAACCTATGAAGAGGCAAAGGGAAACCCTAATTGTAAAAAGGCCATGAAAGAAGAAATAGATGCATTGAAGGAGATGGACACTTGGGATTTGGTTCCAATGTCATCAAATCAAAAGGAAATTCGTTGCAGATGGGTATATAAATTTAATAGAAATTCAAATGGATCAATTTGCAAGTACAAGGCCAAATTAGTTGCCAAAGGATGCTCACAAACTCGTGGTACAGACTATGAGGAAACATTCTCACCTGTTGCAAAGATAACTACAATTAGAACATTGATAAGTGTAGATGCTGCAAGGAATTGGACACTCCTCCAACTTGATGTGAAAAATGCATTCTTAAATGGTTGGATAAGTGAAGAGATATACATGTCACAACCTCCAAGTTTTGAAGACCCTAATCATGCATCTTATGTTTGCAGACTTAAGCAAGCATTGTATGGATTGAAACAAGCTCCTAGAGCTTAGAATTACAGGTTGCTTACATACCTTCAAGATCAAGGGTTCATACCTAGCAACTCAGATCCTTCTCTATTCATCAAAAGGGATCACAATGAGGTTATCTATCTATGTGTATCTGTAGATGATATTATTGTGACAGGTGATGATTTGAATGGCATTCAGAGGATCAAGAGACACATGCAAGAGGAGTTCAAAATCAATGAATTAGGTGAGCTCACATATTTCCTAGGTATGCAAGTGATATACACAGATGAAGGAATGTATTTGACTCAGAGAAGATACATTCAGGATCTACTTCTTAAGTTCAAAATGGAGAACACTAAACCTACAGGTACACCTTTGGAGATGATTCATAAACTTAGTGCTTATGAAGGTGAGAAAATTGAAGATGTTAAAGATTATCAAAGCTTGGTAGGTAGCTTGACATATGCTACTCATACAAGGGTAGACATCTTATATATTGTGGGAGTGCTTAGTCAATCCATGCACTCACCAAGAAGATCACACATGGATGGAACTAAGAGAGTACTTAAGTATCTCAAAGGTACAATCAATGAAGGTATATTCTATCCTTACTCTTCAGATTTGGATGTCAAAATCTATTTAGATGCAGATTGGGTAGGAGCAAAGGATGCCAAAATCTATTCAGATGCAGATTGGGCAAGAGCAAAGGATGATATAAGAAGTACCTTTGGTTACTTAGCATTTCCAAGTTCAAAGCTAGTATCATGGAGTTCCAAGAAGAAACCTACAGTTGCTATCCTCAACTGAAGTAGAATACAGAGGTTTGACCATAGCAACTCAAGAGGCAATATGGTTAAAAGCATTGTATACAGATTTGGGAGTTATAAGTTCCAAACCTCACATATTTGGAGATAATGTAAGTTCCATGCATCTAGCAGCATTATAAACCCTATTTTCCATGCAAGAACCAAACACATAGAGGTTCATTAACAATTCATCAGGGAGAAGCTCATGGCAAAGGAGATTGACATTTCTTTTGTTCCAACTGAAAAGCAAGTAGTAGATATGATGACAAAGGCACTTGATGGAATAAAGCTTTGTAGATTCAAAGCTATGGAAGGTATTCAACCTATTAGAGAATGAAGACTCAAGCATACTTTAGCGTGAGGGGGAGCTGTTGGGACATCAAGGTTACACTATGCTTGACATGGATTTGATCTACATCAAAATCTATCGCTTGGATTACATCAAAAGAATATCGATTGGAGAGTTCTTTTACTTATGCTCATTTATTGTATTTTTCTAAAAGATTTTTCATAGATCTTTTACCATTGTAAAAACCTTGAGCTTTACACATGTAAAAGTAGAAAGAGAGAGCCCAAGTTCCATGTATTTGTGGTAGTAGAGTTGCAATCAATCAAGCAATCAATCACCTAAAAGTAGATCAAACTAGATATTTCTTTTTCCTAGATTGTAGGAAAGTGAATTGATTCCCACCAACGACTCTTACCACCTTCATTTGAATTCAAAATCCACTTGTAGAAGTTGTGGATGACTTCTAGAGTCTATATAAAGAATTCAAATCACTTGTAAAATACATGGAAGCAATATACATACACTTGTGACCATCATTGTCTTGCTCCTTCATTTTTTTGCATCATCTTCTTCGCCAACAGTAAGCTTACAGAGGCTGATGCTCTCTCGAAAGAGCTTCAAATTGGAGAAGACATGGCTCATTGGAAAGATATTAGTGTCTAGCTTATGCATGTGAATTTT
>CM035417.1:189835413-189847913 GCA_020310875.1 Ceratopteris richardii | reverse complement strand
TGATCTTGTAATTTTGCGATCTGATCTTCCAAGTCTTTGACATTCCTTTGTGGCTCATCAGTTATTGCCAGTGGCTGATCACTAATGAGAGCTGTCATCAGCTCTTTATTTCTGTGTCGCATGTTGTCAGCTTCTTCCATACTGGCCTTGAGCTGAGACTCTAAGATTTTGCTGCGTGTTTGAAGTCGTGTCTTCTCAGTCTCACTCATCTCTAATTTCTTTGTTAGTTCCACGACTTGGTCCTTCAATTTTGTCTGCTCTGTTTCTAGCATACTGTTTTGTGTTTTAACTTCTTGAAGTTCCATTTCTTTGCTCAGAGCTTGTTCTCGCACTTTGGCTAGTTCTTCAGAAAGCTCTTTGCCTGTTTTTTCAAATTCCTTCTTTTCTTGCATGGCTTGTTCATAATCTTCATCAGCATCAAGCATTAATTGTTGTGTATCTAAAGCCGTTCGAATCATATCTTGTACAACAGGCTTGAGCTGAGCGATGTCTACATTAAGCCATGTCTTTGGTATTTCTGGGGTCTCTCCTGTTTGCACATCTTTGCCTTTTGCCACCTGGAGTGTCTCGTTGTGTGGCTGTCTAACTTGTAGTTGTATCTTTTGTTCCTCATCATCCACTGTTGCTCTCTTCTTCTTAGTAGCACTCCCCTGAAAAGTGATATCCAGTGGGGAAGGTTCTGCTACAACCCTGATAGGCGTGAAAGGCTCTTCCGTTTCTACATCTTGATCTTCATTTTCCTTATCCGCAATCTCCTCATCTATTTTTGTGCTTGTGGTCTTCTGCTTCATTTTCAGATCTTGATCTATCGAGTTGGGGCCTTCTGGTTCTTCATCATAATTCACTTCATTGAGTTCGTTCCATTGCCCATCATCCTTTGATTCGCTTTGAATTTCCTTATCCAACAATGATGTGTCCTTTTCCTCTTTGTCTTGAGTAGATGAGCTGGAGTTGTCTAACCCGATTTCGCGATATCGGTGGACTTTAGTGAGTCTTCTTTTTGTTTTCGGCTCTTGTTGTGATTGCTGGTAGTGATGACCTTGCACTGGTAAGTTGACTTGTCCTTCAGTATATTTGTGCGTTTCATCAAGTGCTTTAGTCAACTCTTCTTCCGTAATTTGCTTCTGTCCTGCAAGTGTCACCTTTGGAAGTACATGTACTCTTTTTTTCATAGGTATGCCTTCTTCCTCTGTCTTGACTTCTCTTAGTCTTTTGGTGCCTCTCATTCTTGGCTGGGAGCTAGTTTCTGCCTCTTCCACACCTGTAGTACTTTTCTTCTTCTTGGGAACTGAGGCGGATTTCACATATGTAGCTAGCCCTTCCGAGGTTGGCATCTCCCTTAAGCAATTCTTCATGTCCAAAGCTTCATAGATCAGTAGGGTCAAGGCTGAACTGCCATTCAAGAATTTCTTCTGACCCCATTTCTTTTGGGCTTCAAACAATCGTTCTTGGACGTAGCCTGTTAGATTCACTTTATTGCCTATCTGTCTCATGGCATGTGACAGTAGTTGGACGACTATCTTTTGGGGTGCGGTGTACCTGTGCATACTTGGAAAACAGAAGTGTTGATGCACCAGGCGTACAGCATCCTCTATGTCAATTCGATTGATCTCCAAGAATGATCTCTTCTTCGGATCATGGCATTCTTCCTTCACATTAGTTATCCCTGTTTGATTCCATCCAAACGCTTTATTAATTAATTCATGTGTGAACTGTATAGTCTTCCATGTCCCAACTTTGTCCAACACTTGCGCTTCTGGGACTGAGATTTTTGTTCTAGCAGGCTGCATGGTGTTCATTACCTGTGTACACCTCTGAAAATCTGGTACACATATAGGGATCTTCAAGAATGCTTCAATTCCAGCTTGAGTCCACACATCCTCAATATGAGGTAGTCCTTGTATTATGGTCTTGAAATCTTGGGACATGATAGGGAAGTAATGGTCCGTATCCATGATTTTGATTGTAGCCATGAAAATTAGTTCTGCTACTGGTTGATCGTCTCTGAACCAATGACCTCTTGCTTTTGTCACCGATTCCATTGGAAGGAGTTGCACCTCTTCTTCGTGTGTTGCTTCGGAATCAGTGGAAGCCATCTGCACTCAATATGGAGTATGAATTAGTATCCATATATTTTTTCAGAAATCCTCCTCCATATGTTGATTAATAATTCGATGTTGCTCCGAGTGCATGGTGTCGTCCCTTCCCCGTGGGTGTGAGAAAGGTAATACCTGAATTTTTCACTCATTTTTATATATTTTTTTTTTTGCTGAAAAGACAACATAAAAGTTAGTACATAGCCGAAGCGGTTAGTGAAATGTTATTGGAGCAATATTTTAAGTATGTACAAGTGCTCTCCTATTTCCAAAGGGAAAATGTGCGTGACTATCCAAAAATAGAAAAAGGACGTGCCGAATGCTTGGCCTTGTAAGGTGGCCCTATCATGCATACTTTGGATCTTGGCAACTCCTCATGTGTGCAATTGGAGGTAGTTACACGATGTATGCAGCTTGTTTTGTCTTTCGGCCTCCAGATTTGCTTCACTTGGGTGCGACGTACTGTGTTCTCCACTTTCGTGATGAATGCTGTTCGTTTTCGGCTGTATGTCTTCTGATTCTGTTTTGGGAATCTCAAGTTTGTTTGTATTGTATTTGGAGATTCCTTCTTCCTCCAATATGTTCTCTTTCTCGTTTGATGTGCCTGTTGACCCTGTTGAGTACGATAGCTCTTCGGAGGATGTTCCTTGCTTGTAATGGTCGTCCTTTGGGTACATGACTTTGGGATCCAAATTTTGGTTCGATCAGGTTGTGCAGTTATCAGCTTCTTTGGGATCCATATGCTCTTGAATCGTGGTCGCTGAAAGTGTCCGCAATTCTTTGTCTTCTTATACAAGTGCTCATGCTGCTGTCGAAGACTTTTCTGTTGCTGAAGATAGGCTTGCTTTTGGTCCTTTCTTATCCAAGCTCGTGTAGAATGTGGAATGGGGTACACATTCACGGTTGTAGACTTCACGTCTTGCAGAGGAATATTTTTTCTTGGGCTTGGTGGTTCTCTGTGCTTGATTTCATGTTCTTGTGCACTCTTGTGACTCTCGAAACTCAAGGGTGGAGTGCACACAGGACTCACAGTATTTTCACATGAAGTACTTGACGATGGGGTTCCGATATTGCTAGTGAACTTACAATCATGACTTTGTTCATTAGGATGAACTTCTGGCTCTATAATAGCAGCTTTGGGTGGTCGTTCGTCTAGCAAACTATATACTTCACGAGGTCCTATTCTGGCCGAGATGTATCCTAAAGCCAATTGAATAGTTACCTCATATTCGTAGATCCAATCTTGGCCTAACACCACATCTTCAAGCAAATCTTGGTCTTGACATACCAAGAGTCTCTGCTCCATTGTGTTGTTCCCCATATGTAAAGGTAGAGTGATCTCACCTATGCATTGAGTAACTTTTCCTCCTATGCCAATTAGTTGTGCCTTCGATGGGCGTAACTCCTCTTTAAGTCTCTGAGACAAAGAGAATCTAATGCAGCTTATTGCTGCTCCTGTGTCTATAAGAGCATCCACTAAGTGGTACGCCTTTCGTCCTGCTCCCAGATTCAAATAAGGTTGTCGTCTTTGTTGTCCAGAGTTCTCTGTGGCTCTAAAATTAGCCATAGGGATGAGTTCTTCTCCTACTCGATATCTCTCGTCTCTTTCTCTCATCCACTCTTTCCGTTTTCTGATACGTTCTAGGGCTTCTTGCCTTGCTTCTTCGCGTATGCGTTCTTCTTCCTTTTTTCTATTCTGAGCTCCTAAGAGTCGTGCTAACATTTGATCCGTTAGAGGCTCCATAAATCTTTTCACTCTGCAACCACTGATGTAGTTGGGAAGAATATCTCCGTCTAGAGTGGCGAGATTGACTGCTCCACTAGTGGAGATTCGATTTATGATCATAGGTCCATATCCGCGTTTTTGAAGCTTCTTTGCGTGTTGTTTGAGGGTGTATACTAGGACTAAATCGCCTTCTTTCAGTCCTCTGTCTTTTATATGTGCATCATAATAAGCCTTTTGTCTCCGTTTGGCGGCATAGATGCCTGCTACCGCTTGTAATCTAGTCTCATGCAACTTTTCAATTTGATCTAATTGTTGAGATAATTCATGACCGTTCCACTCATACTGCTGGGCTACTTTCAATGTAGGCACTAAGAAGTCAATTGGCAAAATTGCATTTTGCCCGTACACTAGGTTGAAAGGTGTAGTTCCAATGGCCGTTTTATATGCCACTCGGAAGGCCCAAATTGCGTGATGCAATTGCTTGTCCCAATCTGACCTTCCATTATTGACAATCTTTGTCAATATAGTACAAAGTACTTTGTTGGAACTTTCAGCTTGCCCATTAGCTTGAGGGTGGTAAGGGGATGATTTTTTATGAATCACTAAGAACTCATTCATTAGCGATTCAATGACTTCGTTTAAGAAATGCGTTCCTCGATCACTTACTATCTCAATCGGTAGTCCAAAGCGTGTGAATATGTGCTCAAAGAGAAATTTTGCTGTAGTTTGAGCATCATTCTTTCTCGTGGCTTTTGCTTCTACCCATTTAGTTAAGTAGTCGGTGGCTACTATGATGTATTCCGCATGTGACCCTTTCGCAGGTGGGTTGATAGGTCCTATGAAGTCAATTCCCCATTTGGTAAAAGCTCTCGCGCAAACCATGGGTCTTAAAGGCATGTCATCTCTTCTAATAGGATATTTTGCTCTCTGACATGTTTCACAGCTTCTCACGTATGTCTCTGCGTCCATATGTAGAGTTGGCCACCACAGGCCTGCAAAGAGAATCATCTTGGCCGTTCTATCTGCTGAGAAATGTCCTCCCGCAGCTCCTGCATGTGCCATTTCTAATACTGAGAGATATTCATTCTCATGAATGCACAACCTTAGTTGGTTATCCTTTCCGCGTTTAAAGAGTTGTTTTCCTAGGATGACATAATCCTTGCTCTGTTCTTCAAGAGCACGTTTTCTTGCTATGGTAGCTCCGTTAGGGTACTCTCGAGTTTTCAAGAACTTTACTAAAGGCATGCTCCACCTTGGTGCTATTGTAGAATAGCATAACGTAGAGTTCTCTCCTGGGATTTGTTCTTGACAGGTCTGACAGTTTGACACATAATGATATGCATCTCGTTGCATGGTTGGCCAATATATGCCGAATCTTTTGAGTGTTTGCCATGTTCCCGTTGCGTCCAAGTGAGTATTCCATTGATTTATGTGAGCTTTCTGAAGCCACATGTTTTGTTCATCTTCCTCCACGCATCTCATCAACAGTCCGCTTGAATCCTGGTGGTATAAACTTCCAGCAATAATGTGAAGGTTTTTAGTCCTCCAAAGATCTTGCTTTCGGTTTGGCGTGATCCCATCTTTAGGTCCATGTGTGAGTATCGGGATCAACTTTTCTGCCCACTGAGGACATACTTCCAGGTTAAAGAGATAAGTGTCTGGCAGATCATCAGGAACTCCGCTCGGTGGCTCTCCGTGTTTTAACCTAGAAAGATGGTCTGCTCTCACATGTGTGTTTCCTTTTTTGACTATTACCTCAAAGTCAAACTCCATTAGTAACAAGAACCATCGCACCAACCTTCCTGTGCTACAAGGTTTATTGACTAAATACAACAAAGCTTGATGGTCTATGAAGAATTTGAATTTGTTGGCTAAGAGGTAATGTCTAAACTTCTTGACTGCATAAACCATTCCTAAGCCTTCTCTTTCTGTAGTTGTGTAATTTCGTTCGGCTTGGTTTAATTGTCTACTCGCATAAGCGATTGGATGGTCAAGCTTTCCCTCATCAGCCGGTTGTGCTAGGATACATCCAATTGCAAAATTTGAAGCGTCAACATGAATATGAAAAGGCTTATTCCAGTTGGGTGACTTTAGTATTGGGGCTGTGCTCAGCCTCTTTTTAAGCTCGTTGAAGGCCTTCTCACACTCGTCTGTCCATGTGAACTGAGTCAATAGACCGTATAAGGGCTTGGCTATTATGGCATACATGTGAATAAACCTACGGTAATATCCACAATGTCCCATAAAGGCTTGCACTTCTTTTGCATTCTTGGGTCTTGGTAAGTCCAATATGACTTTAATCTTATCCTCATCAGTCGATATCCCATTTCTAGAAACTATGTGTCCTAGTATTTTGCCTTGTCGTACCATGAAGACACATTTTTCTGGGTTTAAGCAGACTCTATACTGTCTACATTTGTTGAATATCTTCCTTAATTCCGGTATGTGATCGGGTCTTTGATTGGAATATGTGCAAAGATCATCTACATACACTTCCATGCTTTTTTTCAAGAATTCCTTAAAAACGTGACACATTAATCGTTGAAAGGTAGCTGGTGCATTAGTGAGTCCAAAGGGCATCACTCTGAATGCATACACACCCCATTCAGTGGCAAAAGCTGTCTTGTGTTGGTCCTCAGTCGCAATAGCCACCTGATTGTATCCAGAGAAACCATCTAGGAAGCTATAGACCGCTTTACCTGCTACCCTCTCCAATAGATGGTCCGTAATCGGTAATGGGTAGCTATCACGTATAGTGGCTGCATTCACCTTCTTCAGGTTTATACACACTCTCAATTTTCCGTTTTTCTTGGGCACTACCACTAATGGCGATACCCATTCTGTGTGTTCTATCTCATATATGAATCCAACATCCAACAGTTTATCTATTTCTTCTTTTATCTTGGCTGAATACACCTCATTATAAGTGTAAGGTCTCTGTTTGGAAGGTTTGGCTTCGGATGTCATGGGGATTCTATGCGCACATATAGATGGATCTACTCCTTTTAAATCTTTATAAGTCCAAGCGAAGACATCCCGATATTCTCTTATGAGTTGAATTAACTCTCGTTCTTCTTCCTCTGAGACATCCTGTCCTATGAAAGTACATCGTTCCTCTCCTCCTTCCATGGTTACAACTATTTTCTTGGTCTGCTCTTTATTATCATATGCTATTCCCGGTTGTGCCTCTCTTTTAGGCATTTGAATAGCAATTTTCCTCTCTTCTATTTCATATTTTTTGAAATGAGCTGGTACTTCAAATTGGTCTTGAAGCTTATTATCGTCATCTTCCAACTCCCTTTCAACTTCTAATTCTTCCTTTTGTGTGAGATCCTTATGTTGTTCGTTGGCAGTGATGTCCATGTTGGTGGTACTAATCCCTAAATCCATAGGTTCTGGTTCCATTTCAATGCTCTCGTAGTCCTCCTTCCAGTCTTTCTCAAATACTTCTCCTTCTCCTGCCTCCTGAAGGACTACCATATACAGACTAATGTCATAACCCTCCTCGTCAATACATTCGTTCATAGTTACCACTTCTTCGTTTACACATACATCGAGGGTGGCTAAGATTTCCATCCAACCATGAGGTTCGAATTCCTCGTCTGGAAATACTTGTGGCATATAAGCTGGATCTTGTACCGATCTCACTACACCTTGTTTTTGCTGCCAACTCTTTCTTCTCTCTTCTTCCTTTTTAGCAGCTTGGCATATCCATAGATGAGTGTCCTCGTTCATCCAGGATTGGTCACTAGAACCTGCACTATGAATCGATTGATCGTCTTCCTCTTTATGGATTTGATTCCATTGCAGAGGTGGTACATCTTGATATGCATACGTATGTAGGTTGATCCTAGTGGTGACTCCTGCGTGTTGTAGGTACACTGCATCTTTTCCCCAATCTTGTACAACCTTTAGCTGTCTCATGAATGGCCTTCCCAAGATCATCTCATAGTTGCTCGGCCTTTCAAAGTGACAAATTGCTAAGGTATGCTCGAATTCCACTCCGCACGTAGTGAAGACTACTCGTTCCAACAATCCTAAGGGTCTTTCTGTATGTCCATCGGCCATCTGAATTTTCATACGGGTTGGTCTCAATGCTGGTTTTCCCCATTTCTCCCAAATTTCTTTGGTAGCGATGCCTACACCAGCTCCTGAATCTAGTATGGCTTTGGTTGTGTAACCCCTATAGGTGATTGGTAGACATGTATTTCCTTCGTCCCCTTCACTAAAGTCTCCTACTTTATCCACTGGAATTCTCACCGTTTTCACTTCATCATCTACCTCCTTCTTTTCTTCCTTGACTTCCCATTGATCGATCAATTTCTCTTTTAAATGTGGTTTTACCTTTAACAGTTCCTCGAACGTTAAGGTACATGGGATTTTCACCTCTCTAAGGCGTTGTATGATCTCCGATGTTTGAACTGATTGATTCGTTTCCCGTCTTTGTGTTGATGGAATGCGATACAATTCTGAGTTGTGCTCGTATTCCCCGGTGTAATTAGGTAGCTCCTTTACATCGTCTTCGGCTTCTTTGTCACTTGCATCCATTGGAAAATTTTCTTCTGAATTAAGTTCAGGTATTGAATCTTCCATTTCGTTTTCTGCTTTCAGTTCTTCAAAGGGCGGTTCCATTCCCTCTACTTTTTTCCACTTGTCCTCTTGAACTCTCGCCCATAAATCCTTAGTCCAGTCTCCTTCTGTTTCAGGGACTATGGATCCTTCCTTTCTTTCAGCACCCATTTCATTATCCAGAGGTCTACTTACGTCATGCTTTTCCGGATTGTTTAGACACTCTTGGAATTTTTCCTCGCAAATTCGGTTGTTTGGCAAGGGTGATGCGGGTTTTTCTAATGTTTGTTGGGCAACTTCTATCAATTTCTTGCAGATTTCCAATCTTTCTTTCTCTAAGTCGCCTCTAGGATATTCTTTCTCATGTTGTTCTATGATAGGTCCGGCTTTTATTCTTGCTTTGTATGCCTGAATCCACATCGCTAAATCTTCCGGCATTGTGTCTGCTAATACCGATCCTACCTCCTTCTTTACTTCCTTGATTTTATTTTCTTCTTCCACCCGTGCTTCTTTTGTTGAATGGTGTTTACTCTTTTCATTTTCCTTCTTTTGCAACAATTTCTTTTCTTTTATCCTGTCTCTCCTTTGCTTCCATCTTTGGGATCGTTTACTGGTGATATTTTTTTCTGGTTCTTCTGAGTCTTCTACTCTGTGAGGGATGGGTGTATATCCCTGTTTGTCACTTTGATTATTTTCTTCGGTTTTATCAGGGTTTTCTCTAGCCTTTGCTCTCGTTATGGCTTTTAAAGGTATAGTGTATTCTTTATCGCTCCCTGACGATTCAATTACCTCTATCACGTTAATCTGTACATTAGATGTGACTTTGTTTGGGTTCTTAGGACAATCTCTGAAAAGGTGTTCCTTTCCACAATCGCTACAGTATCCTTCCCAAATTCGTTGTGGTGGTGGTGGGTTCGGTAATGTACATTCTCTGATATAGTGGTCACCTCCACATCTGTAGCATGGTCCTCTAGGTACAGGTGGTCTATTCATTGGTCGAGGTGGCATGGTTGCTCTAGGGGCTGTGTACATTAATGGTACATAGTCTTGCTCGTAGTTGTATGAATTCTCTGGTGTCTCCATGCCATAAGCATATGGGTCATATTGTTGCCCATATTCCATTGTTGAGCTTTCATAACCTGAGTATATTTCTTGACTAGGTTCGTAAAATAATTCATATGGTTCACTGCTAGTCAAAGGTGTTGCTGGCACTATGGCCCTTTCTAAGTTTTCCTCTGGTTGTGCTATCTTAACTGGGACAACGTTCTGAGGGTGGGGCGGTTGTTGTCCTAGCACTGGTTGAGGCTGCGTATATCCCTGGTATGTGTATGGTCGTGGCATGGGTGCCTGCGGCTGATATGATGGGTATCTGAAGGCTTCTCCTCCCTGCTGATTCTGCGGATATCCATATGGTCTCACATAAGGCTGGGTGGGTCTGGTTTGCCTATTGTAAGGGCAGTTCTCCGTGCTATGATTTGTGTATCTCTGCTCGATGCTGCAATACTGCAGTGGTCCTGGGACAGAGGGTCTATGAGGAGCATAGGCAGGTGGTGGGACTACTCCCCTAGTACACAAGTGAGAAGGATGATCTCCTCCGCACTGCATGCATCTTCTAAGCATAGGCGTTCTCATAGGATTGGTGGGATAATTCCTCTGTCCTTGCATATTCAGTTTTTTTGCTAGCAAATCAGCAATTTCCTCAATGTTGTTTTTAGGGTACGATGTGCTATTTGATGACTCTTCACTTTTCACACTACCTTGGGGTATTTTCAAGTCTCCTGCAAGGTTATCCTCTAGGTCTATACATTCCTTCATACACTCTTGCAGAGTTTGAACTCTCTTCACGTACACTAATGACCTCAAGGTTCCATTCAATAGTCCTTCTAAGAACAATGATACCATCTTGTTTTGTGTTGGTCTCTCCTCTACAGGGCATCTATCCACATACTGCTTGAATCTCCTGGCGGCCAATCTGACTGACTCAGTTAGAGCTTGCTTGAAGCTGTGGATTAATGACGAAGAATTGTTCTTGATTCCAGACTTGGTAAATTCTTCAATCATTTCTTGATACACTTGATCCATGTTCTGAAAGGTATTTGGATCCAACGGCTGAAACCAGGCCAGGGCTGTGTCTGACAAGGTAAGGCCAAAGGATTCGTATTGAATCATGAAGTCATCTACCTGCTCGGCTCTAACTACTTGTTTAAATTCTGCTATGTGATTATAGGGTTCACTCGAGCCATCATAATGATTTCTCATGCACTTGGCCACTTGAATTGGTCTTAGTCTCCTTCCTACTTCAGGTTGTCTTGGCATTACAGGGTAGTTTGGTCTTCCTATAGGTATACCTGGTCCTCGTACTACCTGTGGTCTGACTGGAGCACGAACTCCATGTCTAGGGTCCATAGCTGGTTGTGGCCGGTAATTAGGATTAGTGGCAGGTATTGCAAATTGCACATGAGGTCTGATGGGGACTTGGGTTTGTTGAGTTTGTTGTGTTTGTCCCGAATGTTGACTTGAGTCGTATTGAGAAGTTCCATGGGGGTTCCGTGAAGTGGTTGCTTGGTCCCTTGGGGGGAACACTGGAATGTTTTGATATTTCAGCTCAGCTCTCTCCAATTCAGTAACTGGCCAATACCGTCTGTGGTCTTTGTCCAAATATGTAATGATGGTGGGGAATTCGGGATCTTGTAACTCATAGATGGTAACTGGATTAGGAGCAGCTTCCCAGATAGAAGAGTGGGCTCTGAGCAGGTGCTCCATCCCATTGA
The DNA here is from genome assembly GCA_020310875.1 of Ceratopteris richardii. Classification (NCBI taxonomy): domain Eukaryota; kingdom Viridiplantae; phylum Streptophyta; class Polypodiopsida; order Polypodiales; family Pteridaceae; genus Ceratopteris; species Ceratopteris richardii. The sequence goes on along the minus strand of CM035417.1, from coordinate 189,836,751 downwards.
TCAAATACACATCTATTAGAGTGTCATCCTGGGGAACTAAGTCTCCTCTCCAAAGCTTAGTAATTGTCGATCTACCTCTAGGAGTTGTTACTTGTTCCTCAGTTCCATGTCCATTTAAACTTGAAGTGTTATTTTCCTCACCACGTTCATTAATGATTTCAGGGTGTTCAGTGACCATGTAATGAATATCTTGTTTATCCATGTACAGTCCTCCTATATACTTAACTGCTGGTCTTGGCACTATGTAGGCCTCTGAAGCCTTCCTCAGTCTGGCCACTGATCTGTTTAGACCATCCAAATAGATAGGGATCTCATTGTGGTTAGTGCTCACATATTCTAAGGAAGTTCTGTATTCACCCTCAATGATGGACATCTGGCCAATCATGGGCACAGTGTTTTGCATATCCTCGGAAGCCATGGGGATTTCTCCTTCTGACTCACTGGAGGTCTCAGAATAGTGTGATCGGTTACTGGGTTCGGCAACACTCCCTACGGAAGAAATTACACTTCTTCGGCTTCCTAGGGTTCTTCCTGATCTCAAGTTCATTCACTTAAGAGCTCTAAACAATTCTTGTCCACCTCTAACCTCTAGAGTTCCAAGTTATGACTCAGAAGTCTTGGAAAACTTAGGCTGGAATGTGACTGAAAGAAAATTTCAAGTCACGATACTTGACTCTAACGATCTCTGAGAAAACGATTGCTGACTGCACGATACTTGGACGAAACGATCGCTGGAAAACGATCTCCGCCGAGGCGATACTTGATGGACACGATACACGATATCTGAGTTTGAAACGATACTCGATACCTGAGTCTAGACGATACACGATACACGATACTTCACAAACGATCTTTGGCAAAACGATCTCTGGACTCCACGATCTTTGGTCAACACGATACACGATCGACGATACTTGGCTCAAAACGATACGCGATCGCTGGTAAGTATCGCGATCTCTGCGACGCGATACACGATACTTAACCAAAACGATACACGATCTCTGTCTCTACGATACTTGGATAAACGATACACGATCCTTCACAAGTATCGCGATCTTCAGGCCACGATACACGATATTTGGTGCAGACGATACTTGATACACGATACTTCACAAACGATCTTTGGCAAAACGATCTCTGGACTCCACGATCTTTGGTCAACACGATACACGATCGACGATACTTGGCTCAAAACGATACGCGATCGCTGGTAAGTATCGCGATCTCTACTGACCCGACGATACACGATACTTGTTAAGTATCGCGATCGCTGAAGACTAGGCGATACCGATACTTGAAACTAAACGATACCGATCTCTCCTAGGTATCGCGATCTTT
>CM035417.1:189812913-189825413 GCA_020310875.1 Ceratopteris richardii | reverse complement strand
AGTGGCATGGTTGCCCAGGTGCTCATCATCTCAGGGTAATCGGTTAGTAGACGTGCACGCCAATTAGGCTGGAAGATCGAGCCAGCACGCGCATCTACCGGTAAGTCCTCTGGCTCAAATTGAGTGGCAAATGTGGGCTCCTTCCCTGTATGTCTTTTGACTTCTGCATTATAATCATGTATTGCGACTCTGATGTTGTGATTAACCGTTGGTGGGATAGGTTCTGCAAGTAAGAAGACCAAGGACAATTTCTTCCAGATTTGTGAGAGATTGCATTTGCACAGCAATGCGATCATCATGTATCTTACCCACTTTCTCAACCCTTTTGACCCAATATGGAACTTGAATTTCTAAAGTGTCCTGTCCTTCCTCTGTAGTCCGACCACTGGGTGTTGGCATCGGCTCGTATGGCTCTTCATAGCTGTCATCGACGGGGATTTCCACTATTGTTTTAGGTTCTGGTTCTTCAGTGGGCGAGGGTGGCCTTTCATATGGTAAGAGGCGTGCTTGGAGTTTTGCCACCTGCTTACGGAGGGTCTCTAATTCTTCTGTGGAGTGTTCCAAGATTATTGCCTCCTTTTGAGCTATGGGGGCACGGGCTATCTGTTTCTTTAGGTCTGCACATTCAGTCTCTAGCTTTTCATATGACTCCAAGAAATTTGCATGCTCCTCGAGTAAGATGCGAATGTCTTCTGATGGGACTGCTCTATACTTGGTAGGGCTAATGGTTGCTCTTGCAGTTCCTTCCATAGCCGCTTCAAAGTTGTCTTGGTTTTGTTGCTGAAGCCTCTTGTTCTCTTCTAGTGCTGCTGCCATATGCTTCCTTAATAGCCCAAGATTGCGTCTGAGTGTAGCATTAGATATCATTTGCGCTTGGAGCACTGTTTCTAGGTTCCTTGACTGCTTGATCATCTACTGTCGATGTCTTTGATTCCAATTTGGAGTGAGCCTACTGTAAGGTGGTATGCTCGATTAGGAGCATTTGGTAATCAGCTTCAAGAGTGTTGACTCTAGCTTGCAGACGCTGAGATTCTGCCTGGAGGGCAGCAGTGCGTTCTTCCAATTGATGGTATTCTTGTTGTAGTTGATGTGCACACTGAAGTAATGTATTGAACGTGCTATTTACATTATGAGATGCAAGGGGAAAAGTTTGGAATGCAGGGGAGGTGGGATTGGGGAGGGGGTTAGTGAATGCTGTGTGTGCCAATGATGTGGTGAGTGGTGAGGTGGGGGGTAGTGGAGGGGAAGAGGGTGGAATTGTGGGGAGAGGTGCTGTGGTGGGTGAAATGTCCATTGGGTCAGACAGAGTGGTGTGTACAGGGGCTACCATGTAGGTGGGTATGGTAGGTGAAGTGAGTGTGGTGTTCGTGTAAATTGATGTCGTTGCGAACATCGGGGAAATGTGCCTTTGAAACATTGGAGAGCGGATGAACTGCTCCACAAAGGACGGGTATTGGGGTGGTGAGGTTAGGTTGAAAGAGGTGTAGGGGCCAGATGGGAAGTGAGGGTCATGGAATGGAGGTACCCGTATTGGGGGATAGGCTGGGAAACACAGGGTGCCTTCTGTGGGTGCAGGGTTTCCAACCACACTTGGGATTATGGGATGACCAATTATGGGTTCGGAGGATAGAAGGTTTGAAGTGTACAAGGGATTGGTGATGAAAGAGAAGAGGGTGTCTTGTGAGGTGGGTTCTCGAAAGGAGAATGATGTGACTGAGGGTGGGTTATAAATGAAGGTAGAGGTGATGAATGGCGTTTCTTCCATGGTGGGAGGTGGTGGTGGGGGTGGAGAAGGTGGTGATGGGGGATGCTGGGGTGAGATGGGTGATGTCTGAACGAAGGTTTCAGCAGAGAGGTCAATGGTGGTGGTGGGGGTAGCTGTGGCTTCAATGGTTACCTCTTGTTCTGTGACGGGCATCCTGATAGTCTTACCTGCTCGTGGTAACGTGTCGACTCTGTGTTTGTCATACCTCACGGACTGGTGGACTGTAGTGTGGACAGCCTCCGGAACTCCTAAAGATTCTGACACTAATTTGAGGGTGTCAATGAAATGTTGATCCACCCCATCATCTGATAGCATTTCTTGCATCAAAGCTTGGCCTGACACAAGAGAGAGTTGATGCCTTTCTTGCACTGCTTTGATTGTGTCGTATAACCTTTGTAGTTGAGCTGTATATGCAGGTGCACCTACAAGTTCTGGCACTTCTTGTTGCTCATCTTGATGCTCTTGATCATAATCCTCCTCATCTTCCTCCTGTTCTTCATCTTCATCATCCTCTTCATCCACTTCAACTGTGGTGACAGGTACTTGGGCAGTTGTTGCTTGCGTTTGCACATTCTCCACTTGTTGTGCCTCTTCTGCCTCCACCTCTACATCTTGTAATAATTGTTTGAAGTCTTCATTCGTGAGTTCTTCCAAAGGTGCACCACCGGGAAATTCAAGATCGGTTGGGATGGGAGGGAATATCAAGTTAGGACCATCGGTGCTGCGTCTTGGAAGCCGGAGTGTGAATGGTCGGACTCTTCGGGGTGGAGGGGTGATGTCTGGTGTTAGGGTGGCTCCACGTGGTTGAGCACAAGGGACTTGGACAGTACCTCTCATCTTCTTAGAAGGGGGTCCAATGGATGTCCTGCCTCTAAAATGCTCCACATGATTCCACATTAGGGCCCGTTGAATAGGGATGTCATAAGCCAAGCACCTATAAATGATTCTCGTCAGAGCACAACATCCATATAAAACCTGTTTCCGCGGCCATCGTTTGTGAGCTAGGTGTATCTGATCAATTATCCAGTGGGGTAAGTTGATGGTGAGGCTCTGTGTCTCTACGAGATACAAACTAAACCATATTTTTTTGGGCGGCATGGTGAGTCTATCTTGGGCAGGGAAAGCAAAGTGTTGCATGCACATGCGAAGGTGTATTGCAATATTAGGCATCATAGACACCATGTCCTTGAGTTTGGTGAGGCTTCGATTCTTCATGTAATCAGGCACTAGGGTCTCCTTCTCTGTAGGAATATGCATTCCGCGCATATCTAGGGCCTCTCTCACCAAGTTGTTGGATAACCTAAACCTCTTGAGCTCATTTCCTTTTGTTAGAGATGGGATCACAAATGAGCTTGCACCTTTTGGGTTCTTGTTTGGAGTCAAGGTGTTGATGAGATAGTAGCATCGCATGAAGTCAGGCTTTGGGAGCCGTGCACTGAAATATGCATCCAATCCTGCCTTCTTCCATACCGAACGTAGACCTTCTGCATTTTGTAACTTCTCGAATTCTCTTGTAAAGAAATGGTATTTGCCTTGCTTCCCATTAAAGTCCAACTCTGATTCCCATAGGTATGTTCCCTCTCCCAAGGGTCCTGCCACTTCACTAAACCAGTGGGAAGCCATTCCGACGGGCCTGGTATGGCCACTGGGAGGGTCCGCTATAGGTATGATTTTGATGGCCTGCAATTCTTCTGGGCTTTCGTTTGTTTAAGGCAAAACAGGTAAACTGTCTAAGTCCACCACTTGCTGGCTTGTTTCTGTTTGAGAGCTAGTTCCTGCCGCCTCAGCCATGTTGCTTCTTGCCTCCTGATTCTATGAGAATATAGAGACATGTGTTAACATTGTAAAGGACAAGATAGAACCGTTTTTGGCCCCATTACAACATCAACATGAGGTTCGAGAGAGATTAGTAGGTTAGTAAGTGCTCGATGCTTGTGTGTGTAGTTAGTAATTTGGTGGACCTAGGCGCTAAGTGGAAAGATGTAGTGGGAGAGTAGCAGTTAGTGGGTGGACATGGATTTACAACTGGGGTCCGGGGGTTGATCACCAGTTTTAGGTTGCCAAATGCAATGAATAGGTTTTGGTCTTGATGTTGTGGAGACTCTCGAGAGTTTGATAGGGGTATCTACTAGAAAATGAGGCTTTTTAGGGACCCATTTACAAGTGATTCTACTTGTGCTCATGGAAGAATATATGTTCGTGCATGATGTATAAGAATGGGCACCAGATGTTCGAGTGAGTGAGACATGGTGTACCAGGTTTGGCCTTGGTGTAGCTATTTGAGCCCGCAAGCAAGCCTTAGGCACCCAGATTGTCGTGATTGTGGGCTGGCCTTCATTGACTTCTTGGATACCCAAATAGACTTCACTTTCGCAGAAGAGTTTATGAAAGACTTCTTATTGTCGTGTTGTTGACTACTAATAAGAGGTTTTGGCCGTGGGATTGGCCTGGTAGCAATAGGGTGTTCGCCTTTCCGCATCCTTACTTGTTTCAACGGATGAAACAATCTGCTTTGCTCCTTTTTTTGGCCTCCAATATAGGTAGTGTTCTGCTTCTTCTGTGTTTCATCTACCTTTGGTTGCTGCATCCCTCTGGTCTTCGGGCAAGAAGGGCGTGCCGTCTTATCCTTGACTTTGTTGTTAAAACAATCCTCTTTCTGCATCATACAGTTTTGGACAAGAATAGCATTGTCAACTTCATGTGCGCCCCTGGAAGGACCAGGAGTTGGTGCCTTACCTAGTTCCTTGAGTGCCTCATTTTCCAGTTCAACTATAATTCGACTATGATTTACCCATACCTGAAGAAGTCCACTTCTTAGGTTTAGGTTGACTGCATGATCATAGATCGAGTCCTGACCCAAGACAAGAGGCTCAGTGAGGTCCTCATCTTGACACACTAGTACTTTGACTGTCATTGCTTCATCTTGAATATAGAGGGGAAGTTCCACCTCGCCCATGCAAAGGGGTTTCCACCCCTCCCAATCCTATGAGATATGCTTCTATAGGATTGACAGTTAATTTCAATTCTTGACAGTAAGACCATTTAACAACACTAGTGGCTGCACCTGAGTCAATCAAGGCTCTTACAGTCCTTGCACCCTTTCCTTGTCCTATATCTAAGGTTATAAAAGGACGTCGATCAATTATCCTATGGGAGCTGATACCTGAAACTTCACACATAGCCATGTGATATCCTTGATCTGCATCAGCATCTGGCCTAGGTTGCTCTCTACCTTGTCTTCTTAATTTCATTCTCCGTATGCGCTCGAAGGCTTCTGCTTGGGCTTCTTCTCGAATTCGCTTTTCTTCTTCTTTGCGTTTCTTAGCAATATTGAGTCGACTTAGCATTTCCTCTGTGAGAGGTTCCTGATACAACTTGACTCTGCATCCGCTAATGTAGCTCGGGAGAACATCACCTTCTAAGGTGGCTAGCTGTACTGCTCCACTCGTTGAGATTCTATTAATGATCATGGGTCCATAGCCACGTTTCTCTAATTTCCTCGCATGTTATTTCAAAGTGTAGACTAGTACTAGATCGCCTGCCTTCAAACCTTTATCCTTAACATGGGCATCAAAGTATGCCTTCTGTCATTTCTTAGCTGCATATATCCCTGCAGCTGCCCTCAGTCTTGTTTCTCCTAATCGTTCAAGGTCAAAAAGTCTAGAGGAGAGTTCATGACCCGTCCATTCGTGCTCTTGTGCTACTTTCAATGTAGGTATTAAGAAGTCCAATGGTAGCACAGCGTTTTGGCCAAATACTATCTGAAAGGGGGTGGCTTGGAGTACCGTTTTGTAGGCGACTCGGTATGCCCAAACAGCATGGTGTAGCTGTTTGTCCCAATCAGAGCGTTTATTATTCACTAGTTTGATCAACACATTGCACAGAATCTTGTTTGTGCTTTCAGCTTGCCCATTAGCTTGTGGGTGGTAGGGGGCAGACTTCTTATGAACTACCAAGAATTCTCGGAGCAGATTTTCAATCACTTCATTCAAGAAGTGAGTGCCCCTATCACTTACTAGCTCTATAGGTAGCCCGTATCTTGTGAATACATTCTCAAACAAGAATTTAGCAGTTGTCTGAGCATCGTTCTTTGTCATAGCTTTTACCTCTACCCATTTGGTTAGATAGTCCGTGGCAACAATGATATACTCAGCATGGGAACCCTTAGCTGGGGGATTAATAGGACCTACAAAGTCTATTCCCCACTTAGAGAATGCGTGTCCACCCATCATGGGTTTCAGTGGCATCTCATCTTTGCGTATAGGATACTAAGTTCTCTGACAAACATCACACCGTTTCACATAGGTATGTGCATCCATGTGAAGGGCCGGCCACCAAAAGCCTGCAAATAGTATTGCCTTGATCACCCGATCTGGTCCAAAGTGTCCTCCTGCTACACCTTGGTGAGCAGTTTCCAAAATCTTTAGATATTCACTCTCATGAAGATTAGAGTTTACTTGCATTTGGATAATTAAGTCCCCCATATATTTTAGAAGTTCCCAAAATACTTCAAGGTATGCTAAAACAATCATTCTTGCAAACAATAGAAGGGTGCTCATTTTCTTGGAAAAATGTCATCCATATTTATTTGAGGTGGTCGCCTTATTGTAATAATGATGCATATGCAGAAGGGGTTGTGTGTCTGGAGGGAAGGCTTTCGTACTCAGGAAGGATACTAGTGGTTCACTCCAATCTAGCACTATGGACACTTGATAAAGAGTGGCATGTTCCACAGGTGGTTTAGTGCAGCAGATTGGGCATTCCTTGCACAACTTTTGGACATCAGCTTCCATAGTCGGCCAATGCACTCCGAGTCTCCTTAGTGTCTGTAGGGTTCGTTGCTTTGAGTAGTGTTGCTCTAATGCACCTACATGTGCTAATTGCAACCATTTAGTGTACTCGTCCTCTTCTACACAACACGCCAAGATCCCTTGATCCGTGTGCTTGTACATACTTCCTGCCATGATGTGATACTTTTGGGCTTTTACTACCTCTCTATCCTGTGTGTTTATTACTGGATGGTTAGGCCCGTATGTCAATACTGGCACTAATGGCTTAGCCCACTGCGGCACCACTTCCAAACTAAACAAGTAAGCGTCAGGCAGGTCATCTGACACTCCTTGTGGAGCTTCTCCAGATGTGAGTCTAGAGAGATGGTCTGCTCTCAAGTGAGTCCTACCTTTCCTTACCACAACCTCGAAGTCGTATTCCATTAGTAAGAGAAACCATCTTACTAACCTACCTGTATTGCATGGCTTGTTCACGAGATATAGTAGTGCCTGATGGTCAGTAAAAAATTTAAACTTATTTGCAAGCAAATAATGTCTAAACTTTTTAACTGCATATACCATGCCTAATCCTTCTCGTTCGGTGGTTGTATAATTTCGTTCAGCTGCATTTAATTGTCTACTAGCATAGGGAATTGGAAGATCCATATTACCTTCACCAGTAGGTTGCACAAGTACACACCCAACAACATAATTGGATGCATCCACATGAACATGGAAAGGCTTATTCCAATCTGATGTGGTTAAGATTGGTGCTGAACATAATCGCCATTTAAGCTCATTGAAGGAATTCTCACATTCATCAGTCCACTCAAAGTTAGTCAGAAGTCCATACATGGGCTTTGCAATGACAGCATACATGTGAATGAACCGGCAGTAGTAACCACAATGCCCCATGAAAGCCTGTACTTCCTTGACGTTCTTTGGCCTAGGTAACTCGGCTATGGCTCTCACTTTCTCTTCATCAGTGGATATGCCATTCTTTGACACTATGTGTCCTAGAATCTTGCCTTGCCTGACCATAAAAACACATTTTTCTGGGTTCAGGTAGACTTGATATTCTCTACATTTGTCAAAGATTTGTCTGAGTTCAGGAATATGGGTTTGTCTAATGTTGGAATGAGCACAAAGATCATCAACATAGACTTCTAAGTTCTTCCTGAGGAACTCTTTGAATACATGGCACATCAATCTCTGAAATGTAGCGGGTGCATTGGTAAGCCCAAACGGCATTACTCGAAAGTCTTGTACCACTTGCAACTGTCGCATAAAGGGTCGTCCCAAGATCATTTCATAGGCATGATTTTTGCTAAAATCACATATAGCAAATGTATGCTCGAACTCGACACCACACGTGGTGAGAGTTACTCCTTCTAACAGCCCTAGGGGTCTCTCTATGTGACCATCGGCCATTTGCAATTTCATCCTCGTGGGCCTGAGTGCTGGCTTGCCCCAACGCTTCCATAAGGAAGTAGTAGCAATTGCAACACCTGCACCTGAGTCTAAAATGGCCTTGGTGGTGTATCCTTGATGGGTGATAGGAAGATATGTGTTTCCCTCTTCGCCCTCACTCATGTCTCCTATCTTGTCCAATGGTATTTCTGGCACTGTTCTCTGGGATCCTACCTGGGAACGAGGTTTTGCTATCTCTGGTACTTGTTTGGCTACATGTTTCCATAGCTCTGGCCTTACTTTGAGTAGCTCTTCTAAGGTGAGGTTGCATTGTACTTTAGTGTTTTTCACTACCTCTGTGTTCCTAGGTATGACTGAGTCCTCATTTCGTACCATGACGGTGGGTGCTCTCATACAAGTAGACTTACCTTCCCATGGGCCTGTGAAGTGGGGTAATTCTTGTAGAGAGTTAGACTCAAAGTCTAATTTTTCTTGAGATTGGGTGCTCTCCTGCTCCTCATGAATGGATGGGATGTCTTGTGGGAATTGGTCGTGTGCATCATCCACAAGTTCAATGGGAGGAGGGACTTCACTTTCCTTAGCCCATTTGTCTTCTTGAATCTCTCGTAGGAATTCTGGTGTGAACCGATTCATAGAAGATGATGTGGTGGAGTTAGGCACATAGGCTTCCTGGGCAGGAAGACCTACTCTTTCACTTGCCTTGTCCTTATGTTGAGAGGCGGGTCCCTTTTCTGATTGTGCAATTAGCCTCTCTATTCTTTCTAACAGTCCTTCAAAGTGCAACTGTGTCTTCGCTGAACTAGAGATATTAAATAGGCGATTGGCTTCAAACATGGTCTGAGCCAACTCCACCATTTTGGCACAAATTTTGGTCCATTCTAGCTCTAGTTTTGCTCTAGGGTAACACTTTTCATGATCAGTTATGTTTGGCCCTTCTTGGATTCTGGCCTGATATGCCTTAAGCATCATGTTTAGGTCCTCGGGAGTGGGATCTGCTAGGACTGACCCTACTCTCGGGGGTGGTGGAATTGTGTGAGGTGGGTTGAAAGGTGGCGGGTCGGATGGAAAAGGGAATGGTGGTGGTGGGATAGTGTGAGAGGGAGTTTGAGATGTGAGTTCAGTTATCCTGGCTTTAGTTTCTCGTAGGCTTTCCTCAAGTTCACTCATTTTCTTTTCCCATTGTCTTTTCATTCTTTCACGACTATCTCTCCAAGCTCTAGCCCTCTTCTTGGTTATGCTCTCAGTTTCACTAGCCTCTAGGCTCTTTTCCTGGCCTACCCCTTGGTTTTGCTGCAATGCCTGAGCTCTAGTAATCACTTGCACTTGTGCAGTGGAAGTTACACTTCCTGTGGAGTCTACGACTAACCCAACGACATTGATAGGAGTAATCTTCGGCATATTATTAGGATTCTTAGGGCAGTCGCGTAAGAGATGCTCCTTTCCACATTCTTGGCAATAGCCTTGAATTGTCACTGACTGGGGTTGTGTAGGTGGAGGTAAGGGACAATCACGAATGAGATGATCTCCCTGACATCTGTAGCATGGTCCTCTAGGAAATGAGGGTCTTACTTGCCTAGGTTGAGGTCTAGAGTTGGGGTTTGCGTACATGACATTAGCATACTCTGGCTCCCAATTAGGTTCATTCGGTTCCTCACTATAGTAGGATTCACCATGTTCAGGAGATTGCATGTAGTAAGCCTGGGGACTATCGATATGTGTAGAATCAAAGCTATGGTCACTGGGATCACTTTCTGAAATTAATGGTGTTACATGGACTATAGCTCTATTCAGGTTCTCTTCTGCAGCTGCATATTTTACCGGGATCACATTAGTAGGAGCAGGTGGTTGTTGTGCTAGCACTGGCTGGGGTCTCAATTGGGCCTGATATTGCGGTTGGTAATTTTGCTGAGGCCTAGTATACTGTTGTGGTGGGTATTGACTCTGGTATCTGCCTTGTTGAGGGTATGGCTGAGGGTAGGTTTGCCTAACCGCTTGCTTATTGTATGGGCAGTCTTGTGCTGAGTGATTTGTGTATCTTCGCTCTATGGTGCAGTACTGGCTACTAGGATTTACTTGGGGTTGAGCCATAATGGGACATGCATTCGCCATATGGTCACCTCCACAAGTATAGCATCTTTTCACAGGGGCATATCTTGGGATCTGTTTGCTAGTGACACCTAATTTCTGAGCTACTTTCTCTGCAAGTTCCTCAATTGATGTGGATTGCGAGGAAGAGAGGCTAGAGGCACTATCTGAGTCTTTGTAAATTTTGGAAAGCTCTAGTTCTTCCCCTAGGTTATCCTCGATATCAATGCACATGCGTACACACTCTTCTATGGTCCTAGGGTCCTTCAGGTACACATATGATCTCAATTTGGTACTTAACAGTCCATCCAAGAACAAAGCCACTTGCTTAGCAGGCGTGGGCAACTCAGGGACAGGGCATCTCTCTAGGTATTGCCTAAATCTTCTTCCAGCAAGTCTCACGGTTTCTTGTGGGGTTTGCTTGAAGCTGTGAATCAGCGAGGAAGTGTTATGTCTTATGCCACTTTTAGAGAATTCAATGCTGAATGCCTCTAGAAGTTGGTCTATGCTCCTGAACTGCCTCTCGTTTAGTGGATGAAACCATGTCAGGGCAGTGTTCCTAAGGGTTAGACCAAAGGCATTGTACTGCGTGAACAGATCTTCAACTTGTTCAGCTCTCAAGACTTGCCTAAACTCGCCCACATGATCATAGGGGTCTCCTGTGCCATCGAAGTAATTCTTCATGGACTTAACTAACTGAGTCGGTCTCAAAATCCTGGTGTGTTCCCTAGGCCTTGGTAGAGGGAAGTCATCCGTATTCCTTTGATTCCTTGGGGCTCTAAATCCTTCAGGTTCCACTCTATTTGTTTCCGTTCTCGTTCTGTCTCTTCCTACTGGGTTGGCAAAGCTTACCTCCGGTCTATCTCTATGTCTGTCTCTTTGAGTTCCATGGGTGTGGGAGGTTCTCGCTCCTTGGTGACCAAAGGACACATACGATCTTGGTTGGGGGAAAATGAATTCACCTTTCCAAGTGTAAGCATGCCTATCATTATCTGTAACCACAAAGATCCTTTCTGAAGTGTGATCTAAGTAGGTCACTCTACCTGGGCTATCAGGATCTTTGAACTCATAGATCATGATTGTTCCTATATCAATTGGCCGATCAGATTTATACCTCCAAAAGGCTTCGTCAGTCTCTCGGTTCAAAAGCAGATCTATGCTCTTGTTGTCCTGGGGAACCCACTCGGGATTGAGGATTCTAGTAAGAACAGATTTCCCTCGAGGGGTCCTGGGCTCCCCTTCTACGTTCCCTTGTTCTAGGTCATCTATGCACGTCTCAGGGATCACATTCCCGAATTCATCTGTCCTCTTCGGGTAACTAGTGACCACATATATGGTTCCCTCTTTATCAAGGTATGCACCATTTTCAAACTTGACAGCAGGGTGCTCTAGCCCAATAGATTGGTCTGGGTTTTTGATTTGGACCACGGACCTTCCTAGGCCATCCTCATAGATGCTAGCACCTAATCGGTTGGTCCTAAGGTATTCCAGCTGTGTCTTGTACGGGCCTTCTACCCTGTGCAAGTATGGCACTCCTGAACTTCCCGTAGGTCTGTCCATGCCTTGAGACATCTCTGATTCACTAGTCTCAGAGCTAGGGTAGTATGAGTGGTGGCTCAACTGCTGGGCCCAAGACCTAGCAGTGAGGTTGACACTAGCCTCTGAAGACCTAAGACTTTGTCTATCTCTCCCTAGATGTTGCCCTGATCTAAGGTTCATAAGCCTAATTGAGTAGCCCAAATTTGCCCAAGTACAACCTCATTGCTGAGTTCTTTTGTATCAGTTACTTGATTCTTTTTAGTGGTTATCGTGTTTATGCTCTTGTCAGAAATCACGTCGTTAGGAATATTTGAGTTAATTTTCGCACTGTAAGTTGATCGTTCCACGTTAGATTCTTTCCTTTAAGGTTATCGCATCACGAAGAGATTATGTTTAATCTTGAACTTGAGTGCATAGGTAGTCTTCAACTTGATTGATGCCTATCATTGCCCTGACTTACTCCTAGCACTAGTCGTTCTTAGCCTAAGCTAGGAATTGATAGAGGGTGTTGAGGATTTTCCAACCTTGAGTTTCTTTCCTTGTGTTGTTGCCCTGGTGTGCCAGGATGCGTGTTCCCAAGCTTGAACTTACTCTTGCTTAGAATGCCCTCAAGTGCTCTTGCTAGACCTGTAAAAGTCCCACGGTTAGCTCAAGGCTTAGATTCAAATGACACAATAGACCACTTTCATGCCTGTAACTCTCAGACCAAATTATCCTTTGCCTTTATGGAAAAAAATCCCAAGGATTCCTCAGTTTTCCTACCTCGGGGTATGGTCAACTTCAAAATACCCCACGAGCTTTCCAACAAAACAAGAATCACAGCAAACAGATTTCGTATGAGAAAGTTATGTCAGTTCAGGCTTCAGGGATTAAAACAGGGTTCAAACAGGCCAACAGGGCAAGAGGTTTTC
>CM035417.1:189782913-189800413 GCA_020310875.1 Ceratopteris richardii | reverse complement strand
TACATATACATATACATATACATATACATATACATATACATATATATATACATATACATATACATATACATATACATATACATATACATATACATATACATATACATATACATATACATATACATATACGTATACATATACATACACGTATACATATACGTATACATATACATATACATATACATATACATATACATATGCATATACATATACATATACATATACATATACATATACATATACATATACATATACATATACATATACATATACATATACATATACATATACATATACATATACATATACATATAGATATACATATACATATAGATATACAGATACATATAGATATACATATACGTATAGATATACATATTGATGGGGGAAGTATCTCAACCCCTAAGCAACGATGAAACGCGAATGACCTCCACAGGTATCCTTCTTTGACCTCTGCACACCAAAAATGCTCTTACTCAGAGCTTATGCAGAGAACTCCAGTGAGCTTTTGTAGACCTGTAGTAGACACCAAGGGCTTTCCAACAAAACAAATTTCACTTGAAATGGATGCTTACACAAAGAGAAACAATGTCTACAACATGAGCTAGTTGAATGCTCACAACTGCTAGTCAAGCAGAGACCTCACTTCACTCCAGCAAACTTTTCTCAGAGATTATACAGAGAATGAATCTCAAACTTAAGTCAACTTTAGAGGACTCTAATAGCTACCCAATGACACCAAAATCATGCAAATGGATACATAGAGAAGGATAACCAGCCCTTACAACAGAGAGCAAAATATTTCAAACAGAGCCTACACAAAGAGAGAGATATCAATCACACAACTTCACTAAAATGAATGCTGCTCCCAGCTTACTCAGAGAATGCTCCAGAGAATTGGTAAGCATAAAATAGACTCTTATAGCTATCCAATGAGACAAGAATTACATCAAATGGATACCATATGAGGGAGAACCTATGCTAACAACTCAGGGGTAGAGAGTTGCAACACTGCCTGCGCACACACATAGATATGCCTACTAAAAGAAAACAAACAAGCAAGCAAGGGGGTTGCTTAAGCAAGGGGCTTGCTTATCACAACTCCAGCACTTAGTGCTCACTTTACATGAGCTAAAACTCCAAGAAGATGGCCCAAAAGAAGTCGGGATACATGCTCCTTTTATAGTGAGAGGTGTGCCCCTAAAATCTAGGAACTACCTTTCCAAATCAGCCTCCTAACTTGGAGGAATTAGTTGAGATGACTTGGGGAGTGGTTGAGTGACTTTTCTTGATGGAATCTCGTGGCTTTTGGCTTCCTTTGATTGCTCCACATGTCCATAAAAGATTCCCCACGAATTTTTAGCTTGAAGCTTGACTTTTAACACTCCCCCTCAAGCTTCAATTCTTCATCCTCATCCAAGCTCCTTCATGTTGATGCATTGCTTGAATTTTGAAATCTTCATCCCATCCAAAGCCTTTGTAAACATGTCCGCAACTTGGTCCTTAGTACCAATATGATGTACTGAAACTTCCTTGGATATCACCTTTTCCCTTATGAAGTGATAGTGCACTTCAATATGCTTGGTTCTAGCATGATAGACAGGGTTCGATGCTAGATGAATGCTACTCATGTTGTCACAAAAAATTGGATATGTGTCAACCTGCAAATTAAGCTCCATAAATAACTTCTTAATCCACATTAGCTCACATGTGACTTGAGCCAAAGCTCTATACTCAGTCTCGGTGGAAGATAATGCCACCGTGGGTTGCTTCTTTGAAATCCATGAGATGATCTTGCTACCTAGCATGACTAGGTAACCACTTGTACTCCTTCTATCTTCCTTCGAACCGGCCCAATCGGCATCGGAATAAGCTTTGACCTGCATATCATCATCAAATGAGTAGAACAATCCTTCATTTATAGTGGCTTTGAGATATCGCAACATTCTTCTTGCAGCTTGCAAGTGTGTAGTCCTTGGACTATGCATAAATTGTGATAACACTCCAACTCCATATGCTATGTCAGGCCTGGTTATTGTGGCATAATTGAAAGAGCCTACAATAGATCGATACAAAGTTACATCCTCTAATGGCTCTCCATCAATGGAGCTTAGCTTTACATTCACTTCCATGGGATTTGAAATAGGCTTGCAATGTAGCATCCCAAACCTCTCAAGTAGGTCTAGAATATACTTCCTTTGTATGAGCATAATACCTTCTTCTTTGTATACAACTTCAATGCCAAGAAAATACCTAAGATCTCCAAGATCAGAGATCCTAAACTCCTTTCCAAGCTTTGCCTTGATCTCCTCAATGCCCTTTGTATCATTACCTGTAATGATAAGATCATCTACATACACACACATGTAGACCACAAGTTCTCCTCTTTGTTTGATGAAGAGAGATGGATCCGCCTTGCATTGATTGTAACCACATTTGATCAAATAGTCCACCAATCTTTGGTTCCAAGCCCTTGGAGCTTGCTTTAGGCCATAAAGTGCCTTCTTCAACCTACAAACATGATGTGGAAACTCTTTATGAACAAAACCTAGTGGTTGCTCCATGTATACCTCTTCTTCCAAGTCTCCATTGAGAAAGGCATTCTTGATATCCAATTGGAAGAGCTTCCATCCTTTGCTAGCAGCCATTGCAATGAGTGTCCTAATGGTGCTCATCTTTGCCACGGGGCTGAATGTCTCTTCAAAGTCCACTCCATAGGTTTGTGCAAAACCCTTGGCCACCAATCTTGCTTTGAACCTAGAAATAGATCCATCTGAATTCCTCTTTACTTTATACACCCACTTATTACCTATTACCTTCATGTTCTCCTTCTTGGGCACTAGAGTCCATGTTTGATTTTCCTCAAGTGCGTCGATCTCTTCTTGCATTGCCTCTTTCCATTCGGTGTACCTGCTTGCATCTTCATAGCAATCGGGCTCATGATCTTCTACTACTTTGTTCATATATGCATAATGTGTTGCCATGTATGAATCATAAGTAAACCTTTGAGTTGGATACTTAACTCTAGAAGACTTCCTTTCTTCACCTTTTGGAGGAATAAACCTCCTTTGCCTTGGGAACTTGATCTCTTTCTTTGACGTGGCTTCTTTCTCCATCATGTGTCCTTCATCATCTTCAACTTTATTACCTTCTTCATCCAACTCCACCAATGTTGCTTTGCCTTTGTTGATTGATTGTGCTTCATAGCTTGATGAAGATCTCCCCCTCCATGGTGAGTTCATGCTTGAACTATCTTCATTGATGGAACACCTTGGGCCGCTTAGCTCTAGGTCGATTTGTTCTTCATCATGTCCATGCTTTTCTTCTTCATAGTCCTGCATACAATCATACTTCTTATACCAAGGGAGTAGCTCATCAAATGCTACATCCCTTGATATCCTCAAGTCCTTTGTATTTGGGTTGAAGCACCTGTAACCTTTATGATCATTTGAATATCCTAGAAACACACACTTTTCTGCCTTTGGTTGTAGCTTGTGCCTCAATTCACTTGGCACATGTACATAACAAGTACATCCAAATATCTTCAAGTGGGAAAGATCAGGTTTCTTACCATAATAGGCTTGATATGGTGTCAAGCCATGGATCCCTGAGGTAGGAGCCCTATTCATTAGATACACGGCGGTATTTGCTGCATCACTCCAAAACATGTTAGGTACATTCATCTCATTAAGCATTGCTCTAGCGATCTCGGCAATGTATCTATTCTTTCTCTCTGCTACTCCATTTTGTTGGGGTGTGTACCTGCATGTTACTTGCCTCTTGATGCCTTGATCCATTAAAAAATCAGAAAACTCATTTGAGAAATATTCTCCCCCTCCATCGGACCTTAGCTTCTTGATATATGTACCTGTTTCCTTCTCTACCATTGCCTTGAATGCTTTGAAACATGTAAACACATCTGATTTGTTTTTTATGAAATAAACCCAAACCATCCTTGTGCAATCATCTATAAAAGTGACAAAGTACTTGTTACCTCCAATGGATTGCTCTTTCGTTGGCCCCCACACATCTGTATGTATCAACTCCAATGGATGTTGGCTTATGTAGCCACTCTTCTTGAATGGAAGTCTCGCTTGCTTCCCTAGTTGACAAGATTCACATAAATGCTTCATACCTTGTCCTTGGAAGTTGGGAAGACCTTCAACCAGCCTCTTGAATTGCATTTCCTTCATTCTTTGTATGTTGATGTGACCTATCCTCTTGTGCCACAAGTCCAACTCCGAAATCCTCTTGTTTCCATATGTGAAGTAGACATGTTGAGTAGAATGAGAATTTACCTCCAAAGTGAAGAGTCTCCCTTGCTTCTTTCCTCTTGCTATGACCTTGTAACCTTGCTTAGGGTTCTCCACAAAGCATCCACCTTTGTTGAACCTTACTTGATAGCCTCTTTCAACCATTTGCCCAACGGACACCAAGTTCTTTGTGATGGTAGGTACATGCAAGACATCCTTGAGACATCTTCCTTCCTCCTTGTCATCCAAAGCTACATCTCCAACATGGGAGATCTCATGGGCTGTATCATCACCTGTTTCTACATGTCCTTTACCTTTGGGAGCATGTAGATTAGTAAACCAAGAAGCATTGCAACTCATATGGTTGCTACATCCACTATCAATATACCAAGTGTTATCTACTTTGCTTGAATTCCCATTCATGTGCATCATCAAGAGATTGTCATTTTCTGAACTTGTAGAAGCATAATTACCTTGGCCTTTGTATGAAGAACCTTGATTATAGCTCCTTTGGTTTCCTCCTTGGTAGCAATCTCTAGCATAGTGGCCAAACTTGCCACATATGTAACATCCTTCGCCATCTTGATTCCTGTTTTGTTGATGTCGTCCTCCTCTTCCTCTTGATCTTCCTCTCCCTCTTTGTGATGAGGTGCCTTGGTCATGTCCTTGATTTCTTGAGTGGCCTTGCCTTCCTCCAAACCTTCCTTTGCCCCTTCCTTGTCCTTGTCTTCCTTTGCCCCTTTGATTACCTGCATAGAAAACTTGTGCATCTTTGCTTTTAGTTGAACTTCCACCTATGTTCATTTCTTCGGTGACCATGAGAGCAACCAATTGCTCAAAATCGGGAAGATTATCCCTTACATAAACTGAAGTCGTAAAGGGTTTCCACTTCTCATCATCTCTCAAACCATTGAGAGTATAAGCCACAAGATCGTCATCGTCTACGTGGCTTCCAATGGATCCCAATGCATCTGATAACTCCTTGACCTTAAGTATGTAGTCATTTATGCTACTCCCTGAGCTCTTCCTAAGGTTGTTGAGCTCATTCTTGAGTTGGATCTTCCTTGCTTTCGTGCTTGTTGAATAAAGCCTTTCAAGTGTCTCCCATACCTTCATGCTTGAATCCAGGTCTTGGATATGGCCGATCATGCTATTGCTAATGTGTTGGGAAAGAATAAAGATAACCCTCTTGTCTCTTTCATTCCATTCCCTAAAGGCCCTTCTCTGGTCATTGGTTGGATTCTCATCCAACCTAGGTCTTGGTTCACTTCCACTAATCAACCCCCAAAGGCCCTTGCCCATAAGATAGTTGGAGACCCTAAATCTCCATGGTTGATAGTTACCTTTGTCTAGCTTTTCAATTTGAGTGTTGAAGTCTCCCATATCTAGTCTTTGATACTTGACCTAGCCCTTGGCTAATGCTCCAATGTGTGTAAAATGAAAATGAGGCTCTGAGGTTACCTCAATCCAAAGCTTTCCTTAGATGGACACCTTGTGCTCTTGCAAATTTGAGTAGAATAGCTCCCCCTTGATGTGAGCTACCTCCAAGAAGCTTTTGTTGATGCATGTCTTCAACCACCAACTCCAAGAGGTCTTCTTGCTTGTATGTGATACCTCCAAGATGCCCAAATGCTCTGATACCACTGATGGGGGAAGTATCTCAACCCCTAAGCAACGATGAAACGCGAATGACCTCCACAGGTATCCTTCTTTGACCTCTGCACACCAAAAATGCTCTTACTCAGAGCTTATGCAGAGAACTCCAGTGAGCTTTTGTAGACCTGTAGTAGACACCAAGGGCTTTCCAACAAAACAAATTTCACTTGAAATGGATGCTTACACAAAGAGAAACAATGTCTACAACATGAGCTAGTTGAATGCTCACAACTGCTAGTCAAGCAGAGACCTCACTTCACTCCAGCAAACTTTTCTCAGAGATTATACAGAGAATGAATCTCAAACTTAAGTCAACTTTAGAGGACTCTAATAGCTACTCAATGACACCAAAATCATAGCAAATGGATACATAGAGAAGGAGAACCAGCCCTTACAACAGAGAGCAAACTATTTCCAACAGAGCCTACACAAAGAGAGAGATATCAATCACACAACTTCACTAAAATGAATGCTGCTCCCAGCTTACTCAGAGAATGCTCCAGAGAATTGGTAAGCATAAAATAGACTCTTATAGCTATCCAATGAGACAAGAATTACATCAAATGGATACCATATGAGGGAGAACCAATGCTAACAACTCAGGGGTAGAGAGTTGCAACACTGCCTGCGCACACACATAGATATGCCTACTAAAAGAAAACAAACAAGCAAGCAAGGGGGTTGCTTAAGCAAGGGGCTTGCTTATCACAACTCCAGCACTTAGTGCTCACTTTACATGAGCTAAAACTCCAAGAAGATGGCCCAAAAGAAGTCGGGATACATGCTCCTTTTATAGTGAGAGGTGTGCCCCTAAAATCTAGGAACTACCTTTCCAAATCAGCCTCCTAACTTGGAGGAATTAGTTGAGATGACTTGGGGAGTGGTTGAGTGACTTTTCTTGATGGAATCTCGTGGCTTTTGGCTTCCTTTGATTGCTCCACATGTCCAGAAAAGATTCCCCACGAATTTTTAGCTTGAAGCTTGACTTTTAACACATATACATATAGATATACATATACATATAGATATACATATACATATACATATACAAATACATATACATATACATATACATATACATATACATATACATATACATATACATATACATATACATATACATATACATATACATATACATATACATATAGATATACATATACATATACATATACATATACATATACATATACATATACATATACATATACATATACATATACATATACATATACATATACATATACATATACATATACATATACATATACATATACATATACATATACATATACATATACATATACATATACATATACATATACATATACATATACATATACATATACATATACATATACGTATACATATACATATACATATACATATAGATATACATATACGTATACATATACATATACATATACATATACATATACATATACATATACATATACATATACGTATACATATAGATATACATATACGTATACATATAGATATACATATACGTATACGTATACATATACGTATACGTATACATATACGTATACGTATACATATACATATACGTATACATGTACGTATACATATAGATATACATATACGTATACATGTACGTATACGTATACCCGTACATATACGTATACGTGTACGAATACGTATACGCGTACGTATACGTATACGCGTACGTATACGTATACGTATACGTATACATATACATATACGTATACATGTACGTATACATATAGATATACATATACGTATACATGTACGTATACGTATACCCGTACGTATACGTATACGTGTACGTATACGTATACGCGTACGTATACGTATACCCGTACGTATACGTATACGCATACGTATACGTATACGCGTACGTATACGTATACGGGTACGTATACGTATACGGGTACGTATACGTGTACGTATATGTGTACGTATACGTGTACGTATACGTGTACGTAAACGTATATGTGTACGTATATGTGTACGTATATGTATACATGTACATATACGTATACAGGTACGTATACGTATACACGTACGTATACGTATACATGTACGTAGACATATACATGTACGTAGACATATACATGTACGTTTACGTATACATGTACGTTTACGTATACATGTACGTATACGTATACATGTACGTATACGTATACATGTACGTATACGTATACATGTACGTATACGTATACATGTACGTATATACGTATACATATACGTATATACATATACATATAAGTATATACGTATACATATACGTATATATGTATACATATACGTATACGTATACGTATACGTATACGTATACGTATGTACGTATAGGTATACATATACATATACATATACATATACATACGTATACATATACGTATACATATACATTTACATATACATATACATATACATATACATATACATATACATATACATATACATATACATATACATATACATATACATATACATATACATATACATATACATATACATATACATATACATATACATATACATATACATATACATATACATATACATATACATATACATATACATATACATATACATATACATATACATATACATATACATATACATATACATATACATATACGCATACATATACGTATACATATACATATACGTATACATATACGTATACATATACGTATACATATACATATACATATACATATACATATATACATAGACATATACATATATACATAGACATATACATATACGTATACATATACATATATGTGTACATGTACATATACGTATACATGTACATATACGTATATATATACATGTAGATATACGTATACATGTACATATATGTATACATGTACATATACGTATACATGTACATATACGTATACATGTACATATACGTATAGATGTACATATACGTATACATGTACATATACGTATACATGTACATATACGTATACATGTACATATACGTATACATGTACATATACGTATACATGTACATATACGTATACATGTACATATACGTATACATGTACATATACGTATACATGTACATATACGTATTCATGTACATATACGTATACATGTACATATACGTATACATGTACATATACGTATACATGTACATATACGTATTCATGTACATATACGTATACATGTACATATACGTATACATGTACATTTACGTATACATGTACATTTACGTATACATGTACATATACGTATACATGTACATATACGTATACATGTACATATACGTATACATATACCTATACGTATACATATACCTATACGTATACATATGTACATGTATACGTATATGTACATGTTTACGTATATGTACATGTATACGTATATATACATGTATACGTATATGTACATGTATACGTATATGTATATGTATACGTATATGTACATGTATACGTATATGTACATGTATACATATATGTATATGTATACGTATATGTACATGTATACGTATATGTACATGTATACGTATATGTACATGTATACGTATATGTACATTTATACGTATATGTACATGTACATTTATACGTATATGTACATGTACATATACGTATATGTACATGTACATATACGTATATTGTTAAAAGTCAAGCTTCAAGCTAAAAATTCGTAGGGAATCTTTTATGGACATGTGGAGCAATCAAAGGAAGCCAAAAGCCACGAGATTCCATCAAGAAAAGTCACTCAACCACTCCCCAAGTCATCTCAACTAATTCCTCCAAGTTAGGAGGCTGATTTGGAAAGGTAGTTCCTAGATTTTAGGGGCACACCTCTCACTATAAAAGGAGCATGTATCCCGACTTCTTTTGGGCCATCTTCTTGGAGTTTTAGCTCATGTAAAGTGAGCACTAAGTGCTGGAGTTGTGATAAGCAAGCCCCTTGCTTAAGCAACCCCCTTGCTTGCTTGTTTGTTTTCTTTTAGTAGGCATATCTATGTGTGTGCGCAGGCAGTGTTGCAACTCTCTACCCCTGAGTTGTTAGCATTGGTTCTCCCTCATATGGTATCCATTTGATGTAATTCTTGTCTCATTGGATAGCTATAAGAGTCTATTTTTTGCTTACCAATTCTCTGGAGCATTCTCTGAGTAAGCTGGGAGCAACATTCATTTTAGTGAAGTTGTGTGATTGATATCTCTCTCTTTGTGTAGGCTCTGTTGGAAATATTTTGCTCTCTGTTGTAAGGGCTGGTTCTCCTTCTCTATGTATCCATTTGCTATGATTTTGGTGTCATTGGGTAGCTATTAGAGTCCTCTAAAGTTGACATAAGTTTGAGATTCATTCTCTGTATAATCTCTGAGAAAAGTTTGCTGGAGTGAAGTGAGGGCTCTGCTTGACTAGCAGTTGTGAGCATTCAACTAGCTCATGTTGTAGACATTGTTTCTCTTTGTGTAAGCATCCATTTCAAATGAAATTTGTTTTGTTGGAAAGCCCTTGGTGTCTACTACAGGTCTACAAAAGCTCACTGGAGTTCTCTGCATAAGCTCGGAGTAAGAGCATTTTTGGTGTGCAGAGGTCAAAGAAGGATACCTGTGGAGGTCATTCGCGCTTCATCGTTGCTTAGGGGTTGAGATACTTCCCCCATCAGTGGTATCAGAGCATTTGGGCATCTTGGAGGTATCACATACAAGAAAGAAGACCTCTTGGAGTTGGTGGTCGAAGAGTTGCATCAACAAAAGCTTCTTGGAGGTAGCTCACATCAAGGGGGAGCTATTCTACTCAAATTTGCAAGAGCACAAGGTGTCCATCTAAAGAAAGCTTTGGATTGAGGTAACCTCAGAGCCTCATTTTCATTTTTACACACATTGGAGCATTAGCCAAGGGCTAGGTCAAGTATCAAAGACTAGATATGGGAGACTTCAACACTCAAATTGAAAAGCTAGACAAAGGTAACTATCAACCATGGAGATTTAGGGTCTCCAACTATCTTATGGGCAAGGGCCTTTGGGGGTTGATTAGTGGAAGTGAACCAAGACCTAGGTTGGATGAGAATCCAACCAATGACCAGAGAAGGGCCTTTAGGGAATGGAATGAAAGAGACAAGAGGGTTATCTTTATTCTTTCCCAACACATTAGCAATAGCATGATCGGCCATATCCAAGACCTGGATTCAAGCATGAAGGTATGGGAGACACTTGAAAGGCTTTATTCAACAAGCACCAAAGCAAGGAAGATCCAACTCAAGAATGAGCTCAACAACCTTAGGAAGAGCTCAGGGAGTAGCATAAATGACTACATACTTAAGGTCAAGGAGTTATCAGATGCATTGGGATCCATTGGAAGCCACGTAGACGATGACGATCTTGTGGCTTATACTCTCAATGGTTTGAGAGATGATGAGAAGTGGAAACCCTTTACCACTTCAGTTTATGTAAGGGATAATCTTCCCGATTTTGAGCAATTGGTTGCTCTCATGGTCACCGAAGAAATGAACATAGGTGGAAGTTCAACTAAAAGCAAAGATGCACAAGTTTTCTATGCAGGTAATCAAAGGGGCAAAGGAAGACAAGGACAAGGAAGGGGCAAAGGAAGGTTTGGAGGAAGGCAAGGTCACTCAAGAAATCAAGGACATGACCAAGGCACCTCATCACAAAGAGGGAGAGGAAGATCAAGAGGAAGAGGAGGACGACATCAACAAAACAGGAATCAAGATGGCGAAGGATGTTACATATGTGGCAAGTTTGGCCACTATGCTAGAGATTGCTACCAAGGAGGAAACCAAAGGAACTATAATCAAGGTTCTTCATACAAAGGCCAAGGTAATTATGCTTCTACAAGTTCAGAAAATGACAATCTCTTGATGATGCACATGAATGGGAATTCAAGCAAAGTAGATAACACTTGGTATATTGATAGTGGATGTAGCAACCATATGAGTTGCAATGCTTCTTGGTTTACTAATCTACATGTTCCCAAAGGTAAAGGACATGTAGAAACAGGTGATGATACAGCCCATGAGATCTCCCATGTTGGAGATGTAGCTTTGGATGACAAGGAGGAAGGAAGATGTCTCAAGGATGTCTTGCATGTACCTACCATCACAAAGAACTTGGTGTCCGTTGGGCAAATGGTTGAAAGAGGCTATCAAGTAAGGTTCAACAAAGGTGGATGCTTTGTGGAGAACCCTAAGCAAGGTTACAAGGTCATAGCAAGAGGAAAGAAGCAAGGGAGACTCTTCACTTTGGAGGTAAATTCTCATTCTACTCAACATGTCTACTTCACATATGGAAACAAGAGGATTTCGGAGTTGGACTTGTGGCACAAGAGGATAGGTCACATCAACATACAAAGAATGAAGGAAATGCAATTCAAGAGGCTGGTTGAAGGTCTTCCCAACTTCCAAGGACAAGGTATGAAGCATTTATGTGAATCTTGTCAACTAGGGAAGCAAGCGAGACTTCCATTCAAGAAGAGTGGCTACATAAGCCAACATCCATTGGAGTTGATACATACAGATGTGTGGGGGCCAACGAAAGAGCAATCCATTGGAGGTAACAAGTACTTTGTCACTTTTATAGATGATTGCACAAGGATGGTTTGGGTTTATTTCATAAAAAACAAATCAGATGTGTTTACATGTTTCAAAGCATTCAAGGCAATGGTAGAGAAGGAAACAGGTACATATATCAAGAAGCTAAGGTCCGATGGAGGGGGAGAATATTTCTCAAATGAGTTTTCTGATTTTTTAATGGATCAAGGCATCAAGAGGCAAGTAACATGCAGGTACACACCCCAACAAAATGGAGTAGCAGAGAGAAAGAATAGATACATTGCCGAGATCGCTAGAGCAATGCTTAATGAGATGAATGTACCTAACATGTTTTGGAGTGATGCAGCAAATACTGCCGTGTATCTAATGAATAGGGCTCCTACCTCAGGGATCCATGGCTTGACACCATATCAAGCCTATTATGGTAAGAAACCTGATCTTTCCCACTGGAAGATATTTGGATGTACTTGTTATGTACATGTGCCAAGTGAATTGAGGCACAAGCTACAACCAAAGGCAGAAAAGTGTGTGTTTCTAGGATATTCAAATGATCATAAAGGTTACAGGTGCTTCAACCCAAATACAAAGGACTTGAGGATATCAAGGGATGTAGCATTTGATGAGCTACTCCCTTGGTATAAGAAGTATGATTGTATGCAGGACTATGAAGAAGAAAAGCATGGACATGATGAAGAACAAATCGACCTAGAGCTAAGCGGCCCAAGGTGTTCCATCAATGAAGATAGTTCAAGCATGAACTCACCATGGAGGGGGAGACCTTCATCAAGCTATGAAGCACAATCAATCAACAAAGGCAAAGCAACATTGGTGGAGTTGGATGAAGAAGGTAATGAAGTTGAAGATGATGAAGGACACATGATGGAGAAAGAAGCCACGTCAAAGAAAGAGATCAAGTTCCCAAGGCAAAGGAGGTTTATTCCTCCAAAAGGTGAAGAAAGGAAGTCTTCTAGAGTTAAGTATCCAACTCAAAGGTTTACTTATGATTCATACATGGCAACACATTATGCATATATGAACAAAGTAGTAGAAGATCATGAGCCCGATTGCTATGAAGATGCAAGCAGGTACACCGAATGGAAAGAGGCAATGCAAGAAGAGATCGACGCACTTGAGGAAAATCAAACATGGACTCTAGTGCCCAAGAAGGAGAACATGAAGGTAATAGGTAATAAGTGGGTGTATAAAGTAAAGAGGAATTCAGATGGATCTATTTCTAGGTTCAAAGCAAGATTGGTGGCTAAGGGTTTTGCACAAACCTATGGAGTGGACTTTGAAGAGACATTCAGCCCCGTGGCAAAGATGAGCACCATTAGGACACTCATTGCAATGGCTGCTAGCAAAGGATGGAAGCTCTTCCAATTGGATATCAAGAATGCCTTTCTCAATGGAGACTTGGAAGAAGAGGTATACATGGAGCAACCACTAGGTTTTGTTCATAAAGAGTTTCCACATCATGTTTGTAGGTTGAAGAAGGCACTTTATGGCCTAAAGCAAGCTCCAAGGGCTTGGAACCAAAGATTGGTGGACTATTTGATCAAATGTGGTTACAATCAATGCAAGGCGGATCCATCTCTCTTCATCAAACAAAGAGGAGAACTTGTGGTCTACATGTGTGTGTATGTAGATGATCTTATCATTACAGGTAATGATACAAAGGGCATTGAGGAGATCAAGGCAAAGCTTGGAAAGGAGTTTAGGATCTCTGATCTTGGAGATCTTAGGTATTTTCTTGGCATTGAAGTTGTATACAAAGAAGAAGGTATTATGCTCATACAAAGGAAGTATATTCTAGACCTACTTGAGAGGTTTGGGATGCTACATTGCAAGCCTATTTCAAATCCCATGGAAGTTAATGTAAAGCTAAGCTCCATTGATGGAGAGCCATTAGAGGATGTAACTTTGTATCGATCTATTGTAGGCTCTTTCAATTATGCCACAATAACCAGGCCTGATATAGCATATGGAGTTGGAGTGTTATCACAATTTATGCATAGTCCAAGGACTACACACTTGCAAGCTGCAAGAAGAATGTTGCGATATCTCAAAGCCACTATAAATGAAGGATTGTTCTACTCATTTGATGATGATATGCAGGTCAAAGCTTATTCCGATGCCGATTGGGCCGGTTCGAAGGAAGATAGAAGGAGTACAAGTGGTTACCTAGTCATGCTAGGTAGCAAGATCATCTCATGGATTTCAAAGAAGCAACCCACGGTGGCATTATCTTCCACCGAGGCTGAGTATAGAGCTTTGGCTCAAGTCACATGTGAGCTAATGTGGATTAAGAAGTTATTTATGGAGCTTAATTTGCAGGTTGACACATATCCAATTTTTTGTGACAACATGAGTAGCATTCATCTAGCATCGAACCCTGTCTATCATGCTAGAACCAAGCATATTGAAGTGCACTATCACTTCATAAGGGAAAAGGTGATATCCAAGGAAGTTTCAGTACATCATATTGGTACTAAGGACCAAGTTGCGGACATGTTTACAAAGGCTTTGGATGGGATGAAGATTTCAAAATTCAAGCAATGCATCAACATGAAGGAGCTTGGATGAGGATGAAGAATTGAAGCTTGAGGGGGAGTGTTAAAAGTCAAGCTTCAAGCTAAAAATTCGTGGGGAATCTTTTATGGACATGTGGAGCAATCAAAGGAAGCCAAAAGCCACGATATTCCATCAAGAAAAGTCACTCAACCACTCCCCAAGTCATCTCAACTAATTCCTCCAAGTTAGGAGGCTGATTTGGAAAGGTAGTTCCTAGATTTTAGGGGCACACCTCTCACTATAAAAGGAGCATGTATCCCGACTTCTTTTGGGCCATCTTCTTGGAGTTTTAGCTCATGTGAAGTGAGCACTAAGTGCTGGAGTTGTGATAAGCAAGCCCCTTGCTTAAGCAACCCCCTTGCTTGCTTGTTTGTTTTCTTTTAGTAGGCATATCTATGTGTGTGCGCAGGCAGTGTTGCAACTCTCTACCCCTGAGTTGTTAGCATTGGTTCTCCCTCATATGGTATCCATTTGATGTAATTCTTGTCTCATTGGATAGCTATAAGAGTCTATTTTTTGCTTACCAATTCTCTGGAGCATTCTCTGAGTAAGCTGGGAGCAACATTCATTTTAGTGAAGTTGTGTGATTGATATCTCTCTCTTTGTGTAGGCTCTGTTGGAAATATTTTGCTCTCTGTTGTAAGGGCTGGTTCTCCTTCTCTATGTATCCATTTGCTATGATTTTGGTGTCATTGGGTAGCTATTAGAGTCCTCTAAAGTTGACATAAGTTTGAGATTCATTCTCTGTATAATCTCTGAGAAAAGTTTGCTGGAGTGAAGTGAGGGCTCTGCTTGACTAGCAGTTGTGAGCATTCAACTAGCTCATGTTGTAGACATTGTTTCTCTTTGTGTAAGCATCCATTTCAAGTGAAATTTGTTTTGTTGGAAAGCCCTTGGTGTCTACTACAGGTCTACAAAAGCTCACTGGAGTTCTCTGCATAAGCTCGGAGTAAGAGCATTTTTGGTGTGCAGAGGTCAAAGAAGGATACCTGTGGAGGTCATTCGCGCTTCATCGTTGCTTAGGGGTTGAGATACTTCCCCCATCATATATGTACATGTACATATACGTATATGTACATGTACATATACGTATACATGTACATATACGTATACATGTACATATACGTATACATGTACATATACGTATACATGTACATATACGTATACATGTACATATACGTATACATGTACATATACGTATACATGTACATATACGTATACATGTACATATATGTATACATGTAAATATATGTATACATGTACATATACGTATACATGTACATGTACGTATACATGTACATGTACGTATACATGTACATGTATACGTATACGTACATGTATACGTATATGTACATGTATAGGTATATGTACATGTATACGTATATGTACATGTATACGTATATGTACATGTATACGTATATGTACATGTATACGTATATGTACATGTACATATACGTATATGTACATGTACATATACGTATATGTACATGTACATATACGTATATGTACATGTACATATACGTATATGTACATGTACATATACGTATAAATGTACATGACCATATACGTATAAATGTACATATACGTATACATGTACATATACGTATACATGTACATATACGTATACATGTACATATACGTATACATGTACATATACGTATACATATACATATATGTATACATGTACATATACGTATACATGTACATATACGTATACATATACATATACGTATACATGTACATATACGTATACATGTATATATACGTATACATGTACATATACGTATACATGTACATATACGTATACATGTACATATACGTATACATGTACATATACGTATACATGTACATATACGTATACATATACATATAGGTATACATATACATATATGTATACATGTACATATACGTATACATGTACATATACATATACATGTATACGTATATGTACATGTACATATACGTATACATGTACATATACGTATACATATACATGTATACGTATATGTACATGTACATATACGTATACATGTACATATACGTATACATGTACATATACGTATACATGTACATATACGTATACATGTACATATACGTATACATGTACATATACGTATACATATACATATACGTATACATGTACATATACGTATACATGTACATATACGTATACATGTACATATACGTATACATGTACATATACGTATACATGTACATATACGTATACATGTACATATACGTATACATATACCTATACGTATACATATACATATACGTATACATATACATATACGTATACATATACGTATACATATACATATACGTATACATATACATATACGTATACATATACATATACGTATACATATACATATACGTATACATATCCATATACGTATACATATCCGTATACGTATACATATCCGTATACGTATACATATCCGTATACGTATACATATCCGTATACGTATACATATCCGTATACGTATACATA